>CAIGRB010123293.1:17519-33320 GCA_903798255.1 Fraxinus quadrangulata | reverse complement strand
GTCCTGATCCTCCTTTGTTTTTTTGGATAACGTTTACTTAAATTATTTTTAATGGTACTTCTTTGTTCACTAAATTAAAACAAATACTTAATAAATGAATAAGTTTTAAAATAAGTAACATTTATGGATCAGAAGTAAAAATTTTGACTTCGAGGTCTTAATTACATTTAAATTGGGTTTGGGTCTCAAAAGAATTTCATTTAAAATAATTAAGATTTTACTTTAAAAAAAAAAACACTTTCCAACAAGTTTAAAATGAAAGTGATATTTACTTATTTCTAAGCTTAACAAATTAACGAAATGTGTTCTTACAAATAGAACATTAGATATTAAGCAAGGTAAAAAAGTGACCCACTCATGAGTAACTTATTTCCAACATATGTAACCTATATTATTTTTTGGTGATTAATAGCGACGCATCTTCAATCGTAATGCGGAGGATATTATAATTAAAATTGGAACGCTCATTTGGTATGCAAAGCGAATGATTTTAATTTCTTTCATTTAATTATATCTATTTTTAATAATTCAATCTATCAACCATACCATATTAGAATAGTCTTGAAAAATTAATGGGCTCAACCAATACAAGCATGTAAAGTTTTCAATGCTAAATACTACCCACGTGCACTAGTTCGTGATTGAATAATTGTTCATAACATTGCTGTAATATAACAAGTCAGCGTGTGTAGATGAATCTTTTTAAAATTTAATTGCAAAGTTGTGGGTCACACAAAATGTGCGATTGAAATGAATTAAAAAAAAATAGAGTTTGATTAAAATTGGAATGCACATTTGGTATGCAAAGCGAATTATTTTAATTTCTTTCGTTTAATTATATCTATTATTAATAGTCCAATCTATCAACACATGCCATATTAGAATAGCCTTGAATTAATAGGCTCAACCAATACAAGCATGTAAGTTCTCAATGCAAAATATTACTTAAACAGAAATTGTAATTTAAGGAGAAAGATTGAGAATAGAGCAGGGAGAAATTGCTTTTCATCTCTTTGTTACAGTTGAGTATATCTTTATATAGAAATGTACAAAATTGTGTAAATAAGGAAATCAAATCCTAACAATGAATGTACAATATTCTAACATAATTATAGCTCATTCATTTGCATTTATTCTGGGAGATTCTCTGGTCCCTAACTTTATCTGAGAAGATGTTGATGAGCTGTGGTCATCCGTGATTTTGGTAGCTGAATTGTATTGTTTTGGTGGCATATTTTGAGCAAATTTCAACACTCGCGAGATGGAGAGTGGATATTGAGAACTCCCATCTTGAGCAAAAGAGAAGATAATAATGGAGATGGAAGTGCTTTGGTGAGTAAGTCAGCTAACTGTGAGCTTGATGAAGTGTAAGCAGTAGAAATGATTCCTTCTTGAATTTTGTCACGAATCAAATGGCGGTCTAATTCAATATGTTTGGTACGTTAGTGAAAAATGGGATTAGCTGCAATGTGGAAGGCAGGTTGGCTGTCGTAATATAAAGTTGCAGGCCGTGAGTGCATAACTTTGAGATCAGCAAGAAGATATTTGAGCCATACAATCTCACATGAGGCAGCTGCCATTGATCGATGTTCAGCTTCTGTAGAGCTTCGAGAAATGATAGTTTGCTTCTTGGATTTCAAGGAAATGAGAGATTGACGAAGAAATACACAATAACCAGTGGTGGATCTTCTTGTATCGGGGCAAGAAGCCCAATCCGAATCACAATATGCAATGAGGCGACAGGAAGAGGATGCAGCGAAAAACAAACCTCGTGCTGGAGAATTCTTGACAAATTTTAGCACCTTATATGCGGCTTGAAGATGGGGGAGACGTGGGGCTACCATGTATTGGTTGAGCAAGTGAGTTGAGTAAGTTAAATCTGGCCTAGTAATGTTCAAATAAAGGAGTCTGCCAATGAGTCTTCGATATAAGCTGAGGTCTTCAAGCAGAGTACCTCCATCTTTTGAGAGCTTGAGATTAGGGTCCATGGGGGTTGTGCTTGGTTTGCAACCAATTAGACCAGAATCATGCAATATATCAAGTGCATATTTACGCTGATAGAGATGAATACCAATGGAATTTCTCGCCACTTCCAGACCTAAGAAATACTTTAGTGTGCCGAGATCTTTAATCTTGAATTTGGTGTGCAAAAAGCTCTTGAAGTCTGAAATAGCTTGAGGATCATTAGATGCCACAACTATGTCATCAATATATACGACTAGTGCAAGGAAAGAATTTCCAGATTGCTTGGTGAAGAGACTATAATCGACTATAGATTGAATAAAACTAAAGCTGAGTAAGGATTATGAGAATTTAGCATACCACTGCCGAGAAGCCTATTTAAGGCCATATAGACTTCTTTTCAGCTTGCACACTTTGTCTTTTCCTTTAACCTAGTATCCCGGGGGGAATTTCATGTAAACCTCTTCTTCTAATTCTCCATGTCAGAAGGCATTGTGAACATCAAATTGATGAAGAACCCAGCCTTTAATAGCAACAATAGCCAAGAGAGTTTTGACAGTCACGAGTTTGGCAACGGGGGAAAAAGTTTCGTGATAGTCAAGTCCTTCTTGTTGTGTGTATCCTTTAGCAAGGAGACGTACCTTGTGTCTTTCAATGGTGCCATCCGCGTGATATTTTATTTTGTAAACCCACTTAGATCCAATAGCAGTTTTGCCTTGAGGAAGATCAATAATGTCCCAAGTATTATTTAATTCAAGAGCAGCAATTGCACTGTCCATTACTTTACGCCACTCAGAGGATTGGACAGCTTGTTTATATGATGTTGGTTCAGATTGTTTAATGATGGAAGCAGAAAAATGGCGTGTTGGGGTGAAAAATTTTCATGTGGAATGACGAATGATAAGGGATATGAATGAGTAATATACGAAGTATCTTTTTCTTGGGAGCATATCAGTGAAGGGGAAAAGCCACCAGCTTGTGACAGTAGTAATCCAGTAGGTAAAAGGGTTGTTTCTTAGGTCTTTCAGATCGTCGAGGAGTTGTTTTGGTGTGTTTGGAAAATTTAAAAGGGGTAGAGGTGGATATAAGTAATTGAGGAAGGGGTGACTGAGGTAGGAAAGTGATATGTGGTGGAGGGATAGAGTCTAAAGTGCGAGGAATGATTTCTGGCAGCAGAATTGGTGAAGGAATATCTGGTGAAAAAATAGAGTCTAAGCTGATAGGGTTGATTTTAGGTTGGTAAGTTGATGATGTAATATCTATTGGAGGTGTAGTGTTGAGGCCGAGAGTAATATTAGCCTTGTATGGGAAAACTTGTTCATTGAAAATGACATAAAGAGAGTTAAAAATAGATTTGGTTTGTAAATCCAATAATTTATAACCTTTTACTCCAAATGGGTAGCCAAAAAGGATGCATTTTCTGGCACGGGGGTCAAACTTGTGGCGATAAGTTGTCAAAGTGGAGGCATAGCATAGGCAGCCAAAGATTTTTAGGTGGCAATATGATGGTTTTACTTTGAATAAAAGTTGGTATGGTGTTTGATTTTGGAGATTGGGAGAAGGGGTTCGGTTAATCAGATAGGTGGCAGATATAACACAATCGTTCCAATAGGAAATGGGAATGCCAAATTGAAAATGTAATGCTCGAGGAATGTTCAATATATGTTGGTGTTGGCGTTCTACAATCCCGTTTTGTTGGGGACTTTCAACACAACTTTTTTGATGGATTATACATTTTTCCATATAGAAATTTGTCATGGCAAATTCCACACCATTGTCTGATCGAATGGTTTTGAATTTTGTTTGAAATTGTGTCTCTACAAGATTGCAAAACGATTGAAGGAATGGTCGAGTTTGTGATTTGGTTTTCATTAAATAAATCTATGTTGATCTTGTGAAGTCATCAACGATTGTAAGAAAGTATTTGAATCCATCGTAGGCCATATGAGAACAAGGTCCCCATATGTCACAATGGATTATAGCAAAAGGTTGGTATGCTCGTGTTTGACTTATGGGAAAAGATAAACGATGCTGCTTTGATAAATGACAAGTATCACATGGAGAAATTTCATTCATGAATTTTTTATTTCATGAGTCTTTTTGTAACAATAAAAGGCGGGAATCAGAGGGATGTCCCATTCTACAATGCCATAATTTATGCTCAGAATGAGGGCTAGAAACATAATTAAAATGGAAAGGTAAATTAGAGGAGGTAGTAGCAAGGGCTTGAGCAGGTACTGCTGTCAACTATAAATGGTATAAGCCATTGTAAGCCTCACCTTTCCCAATCATGCTCCAAGAGGAAAGGTCCTGCATAAAACACTCATTGGTGAAAAAAAGGAAGCAACAATTGATGTCCATAGTTAGCTTTTTGGCTGAAAGAAGATTAAAAGTAAATGAAGGAATGCAGAGAACATTTTTCAGAATAATGGTAGGGATGAGCTGAACCGTGCCCCGATGGGTGACCTGTGCATGGTTACCATTTGGTAATTTAACATAGAATGAAATTTTTGATGGTTCTAAGGTGTAAAGGGAGGTACAGCAGATCATGTGATCTGTTGCACTTGTGTCTATAATCAATGGAATTTTTGAAGCTAAAGAAGTTGAATTAAAAGCTAAGAGACATAAGAGAATACCACATATGGATGAAGATGATGGATGAGTAGATACTTGATTAGCCAAAAGTGTTGGGGTCTGAGATTGCAGCAAAGCAAGTAGATTGTGATATTGCTCTTGAGTTAAAACATGCCTTGAACCATTAGTGATCTGTTCTTGATCAAAACTGCTAATTTGGTTGGCAAATGAATCTGCGATCTTGGTCCGATTGTGAAGCTTGTGACATGGTGGGTATCCATGTAGCTTGTAGTACCTGTCAATAGTATGTCCAGCAAGATTACAATGAGTGTAGATAGGTTTTTCCAAATAAAACTGACTTTAAAACATTTTTCCAAAGAATGACCTGAAATTTTGCAATGAGTGCAAAAATGTTTATCTCTTTTTGGAAAACCAGACTGTTTGGTGGGATCTTTGTTATAGGTAAAATGGTTTCTGGTTGCAAAGGCAAGGGAATCAGAAGGGGCGGGAGGGTTGGAAAGCTGTTTACGCTTTTCTTCTTGTTGGACAAGGGCATATACTTCACTTAAACTTGGTGGTGGCTTAAGTAAAATAATTTGGGCCTTGATGTTAGTGAAAAAATCATTAACTCCCATGAGAAACTTCATCATCCAGTCACATTGCTAGTTGGCAATGATAGTTTGCATAGCACCACATGTACAGGGTGGTACGGTTTCAAAAATCACAAGTTCATCAAGCAAGCTCTTCAATTTTGAAAAATAAAGGCTAACTGAGTCGTCTCCTTGAGAGAGAGCATTGATAGATTGTTTCAACTCATAGAGTCGAGGACCATTGTTTTGTGCAAAATGTTGTTCTAACTCAAGCCCAAGAGCAAGAGCTGTTTCAACATACACAGCCTTGTTCTTGATTTCCAAGGACATAGCATTTTGTAGCCAAGTTACAACCATGTCATTGCATTGAAGCCATGGTTCTAACAAGGTACTGGAATNATTGAAGCCATGGTTCTAACAAGGTACTGGAATCAGATGGTTGAGGAAGAGTTCCATCAATGAATCCTAGTTTCTTCTTAATACGCAAAGATCTACGAATGGTGCGAGCCCAAGAATGGTAATTATCGACAGTCAAAAAATTATTTGTGAGTAGTGTGCCAGGGCCATCGTTGGGATTGAGAAAATAGGGGCTAGAAGGGTCTTTGGGGTTGAGGTTAATGGTTTCTGGTTCTGCCATTTTACTGTCTCTGATACCATGTTAAGAATTAGGATTTCATCTTAAAATGTCAATCTTATTAAGATGAGTAACCCAATCCTTTATAAGTTGGTTTATATTTACATCTTTATTTGATGTGAGATTCTATTCCTTAACATGTTCCCGTAAGATGGTGGCTCGTTTGAGCAGACCAATCTTGAAACTCGTTTGCTCACTTTTAGAGTCTTAATCGGATCGAATTGCTCATTAGAGCTTAATATGCTCTAATACCATAATAGAAATTGTAATTTAAGGAGAAAGATTGAGAATAGAGCAGGGAAAAATTGCTTTTCATCTCTTTGTTACAGCGGAGTATATCTTTATATAGGAATGTACAAAATTATGTAATTAAGGAAATCAAATCCTAACAAGGAAGATACAATATTCTAACATAATTACAGCTCATTCATTTGCATTTATTTTAGGAGATTCTCTGGTCCCTAACTTTAGCTGAGAAGATGTTGATGAACTGTGATCATCCGTGATTTTGGTAGCTGAATTGTATTGTTTTGGTGGCATATTTTGAGCAAATTTCAACACTACTCACACGCACTAGTTCGTGATTGAATAATTGTTTATAACATTGTTGTAATATAACAAGTCGGTGTGTTTATATATCCAAAGAAGATGAATCTTTTTAAAATTCAATTACAAAGCTGTGGGTCACAAGAAATGTGTGATTGAAATGAATTTTAAGAAGAAAAAAAAGTTTGAAGATTTTCACTCTTTTCTAATTTATTATTAAAGCATTATTCAATCTAAGTTAATGATTACTCCATCTGTCACATGAAAATATGTTTGTTTTCTTTTTTTTAATTGTTCCAAATTGATCACTTTCCTTGTTGAAAGTACAATTGATTTTTTTTTTTAAAAAACTTTTTTTTTTAATATGCCCCTATTATATGTGTGTTGTTATCAACAAATGTGATCTGCTTGTATTTAAAATACTATTATTCAATGTCTTTTCCAATTTATTATTAAAGCATTATTCAATCTAAGTTAATGATTACTCCACCTGTCACATGAAAATATGTTTGTTTTCTTTTTTCTAATTGTTCCAAATTGATCACTTTCCTTGTTGAAAGTACAATTAATTTTTTTTAAAAATATTTTTTTAGTATTCCCCTATTATATGTGTATTGTTATCAACAAATGTGATCTGCTTGTATTTAAAAATTCTATTATTCCAACTATATTAATTAGATTTTCTTACTATGTTGTGAAAATAGAATTAGATATATTTTTATGGAACGAATGAAATACGTCATAATATAGTAAGAGCTTATCTATTACTTATTATATCGGAAAGGACTAACAACTTTAATCATAACTAATTAGCAGTATAAATACATGACACATTACAACCAACAAGAGAATGTGTAATTGATCAAAAGCTCATCATTTATCATCATAATTGATCAATTTTCCATACTATTGTAAAATAAAGACGTGGTTTCTTGAAATACTAGTCCAATATCAAAATAAGGGTGCATGCGTCACGAAATATCGATCATAATAAATTCTAGAATGTATTTTAACTCGATTTCCTAAAATAAGAATGTATTTTGATATGTCCACTTCCCATTAATTACTCTAATTATATATTAATTATTTCTCCCACGTTACTTAAAAGATCTGGCAAATTAAGAAGAAGGAAAACTTTGAACTTGTTTACGAGTTTTCGTTAGTCGCCTGCAACAATAAGCCCGCTAAGGTGGACTCTTTGTTAGAGATAATATGAAATAATTATTTATCTTTATCTTGAAGAATAATTTTAAATAGTTATCATAATCCTATAGATAACCTATTGGCCAATTGGAATACATATTGTGTCATTGCCGATAATATAGACTATGCACGATCTACATTCATAACAAGGAAGTTAGCCAAAAATGTAACAGATAATGGTAAGACATAAAGAACAAGGGCCTGTCGAAAGTTAGCAAAAAAATGTGAACGAGAAGAATTATTATTTGCCCTTTTTGTAAATATAATTGAGTTTGTCCTACAAGAAAATCCCATATATATGATTACATAGTTAAATCTTGACCTTTCATCTTCACCTTTAAAATTGTTGAATAAAGTTTCACGTGCTTTTCGTTGTCTTCAGTTTGTGTCAAATACATGATAGAACAACTACAATTTTGGCATGCAGAGTTATAGGTACAATTTTGGTATATGCTGAAAATATATATATATAAAAATAGTGTGAAGATAGATTTTTGTGTGGAATTAGATTGAAATGTGCATCCATTTTGAAATTTCTTGGCCAGCCTCTGGTCCAAGCTGCTGATAGAAGCTTTGAGTATAGAAATCCTATTGTAACAAGAATGAAAGAACACAAGCAGTGGAATGAAATGGAGAGATCCCGAGAAAATTGGTGCACAAATGCAAACACTACATCCAATGAAGTTGATTTGTCTGTTCAGTCGTGTGAACATGAAATGTTTATAATTACGACTTGCATGCTAAGCCCCTATTTGAGTCACATCATATTTTTCATTTTCATTCTCTCTCATTTTCGACCACACATTTTTCAATAAAATAATATTTTTCATCATATCAATAATTTTTTCTTCTTTTTCAACCACATATTCCCCATTGCATAAAAAAAATGCATTCTTGACCCCAAAATGTGCATCAAACAGGGGTTAACATCATCTTTAGGTATTCTAACTATCTATTTCAGGCACTAATCTCGAGCTTTTTGTTGGCTTAACAATAATATGTTAGATATTTTCAGAGCAATATTTATGAAATGCACAGATTTATAATGGTTTACTCTCCATGGCTGAGATAAATTTACTGGCCAAGATTTCAAAATGCAAAATTTGTATAACTCAATGATATATTTTTTTCTTTTGTCCTTTATGCCACAAATTCTTTCCAGCCGTGCTACTTGTGTCGGGAGGAGGACGGTGGTTTTGTTGACATCTCACACATGGAGTGAGTGGATGTGTAATTTATTTTTTTAATCATAGTGAGGCACATCATTGTGAAAAGTTGTCAATCTTTTTGGTCAAACCCCTCCAATATGAATGGAAAAATTGAATCTTTTTGCCTTTTCTATAGCCCTGTCAATTCTAAGGACACATGACATGACATAACTCGGTTAAAATTCAAAAACTGTAGCACAATCTGAACTAGATAATTTTTATGTTAAAATAGAGAGGTATCAAAATATGTGGGACCACTCAAATAGTTATCATGGGTTAGTCCTACCAGCTGTTTATAATTTTTTTCTTCATTTTCATTTTTGAAAATTTAATTCGATTTAGATTAAAATCGAAAAAATTGAATCAACAATGGTATATTTAAAAGACAGCCATGTTCCTTCAAATTTATATTTACTTAAAATTTTCAAGAAATCAAGTTTATCTCATGTCCGCATAAGTCATTAGACTCGACAATTTAACTTAGCACGACTAGCAGATTAACTCGTGAATCACTTTGACCGAACTTGACCAATTTTAATTCGAGTTTTTTAACGGACGGACTATCTAGGTCGACACGTCTATTTTAACACCATTAGCTACGAATACATTATATATTTACAGCCACGGTAATTTTTTTCCCTCCCATAATTTACTTGTAAATTAAACTTACTTGTCAGAAGAATTTTGACACCCTTCTTGACATCCACTCACATGAGGTAGGACTCATGTGAATAAAAAATGACAAAAAATTCCTGCCCCACCCTCCTTGACAACATAGCATGGTTGTTTACTCGTGCTTACTACTGTTATGTGAAGAAGATATGAGTGAAGTGTACTAATTTTGACTATCTATAAAATACTACAATGTCGTGTCTATTTTAAAGGCCATATTGTTTTCTTTTCTTTTGGTGGAAATAGTGCAAGGGTTCACCAAGATATTATGCACCAAAATTTTTGTTCAAATTGTAAATGTTAGGTAACGATATGTGCAACCATTATGTATGTTCTTCAAACTGCTTGTTGTCACTCGAAGATCCCAATGGTCAATCCATTTTAAAAACTCATCTAATGATCCACTGATTCCACAAAAAAAAAAAAAAAAAGGTTCCAGCTCAATCCCTATTTTTTTTTTTTCATGGAAGCAATGGTTTTCGTACGAAATTTATGCTTAAAAAGTAAATTTTTAAACTTCTACAGAAGAGGTTGGCTTTCTATCGCCAATTGATGGTCAAATAAATTTTCTTATTTTAACTTTCACACTTATAATTTAACAATAAAATTTTCACTTCTTCTATATATATAAATTTATACAAAAACACTATTTTATTGAAAGATCCTAAAAACATATTTTTGTAATCGAATCCTAATTTTGATTTGTAGCTACGACCAAAAATGTTACTAGAACTTTTGGTTCTTGATTCTAAGATTCATAATCGAATCAATTTTAATTGGGACAAGACATAGCCGGTTGATGAACTAAAACAGTGCGATTTTCAATTCTAAAACTTAAGACCGGAACCGTTTTCAATTGGGAATGTATCAAATGGCTAGTTCGGTCCAATTTTAGTTTGAGCCGAATGAATTTAGATTTAAAAAAAATGTCCACCATTAGCTACAACCATCCCTCAATCTTCAAACCTAAAATTTAAGGACCCTAATAAGCTTAAGCTTTGTCCTTCCGTTTAGCATCGACTTATAACTTACAGCTTGCTTCAATAAGGAAGACAACGAAAAACATGAAAAACTTCATTCAATAATTTCCAAGGTGGTGATGAATGGTCAGGATTTAACTCTGTAATCATACATATCAATTATGGGATTTTCTTATATGACAAACTCAATTATATTTAGAAAAAGGGTAAATAACAATTCTTCTCATTCACATTTATGGCTAACTTCCAACCCACCATCGTTCTTTATGCCTTACCATTATTACTGAAAAGATTCACAAAAAGCACATATCCAAGTTACAAAGTCAGAAAGAATATGAGTACATACCATGGAAGATGCATATAAAAGTTGAGCTTAACACTTGACTTGTTATATATTCAAGAATTACAATTTTACATATCGTGACTAGCGTACATATGCTAGTTGATGCGCACAGATTTTAGAGGAGGGCTAAAAAATCTCTTTACCACATGGATAAACAAAAGAATAATGACCGACTTATTGTGTTTTCTAGGAATTATAAGATGAGTGTAGTAATACGGACTATCTATCTACCTTGAATTTCGTCACATTGTATTTCATAAAAATGATTGGGCCTGCAAACATTATTTTTTCGAATATTTTTCCAATAATATGCTCCATGGGGACGCGAAAACAAGTGCCTTTTCTATGAAAGTTTTGATAAATTGCAGAATTCATACTATTTTGAATTATTACACTTGAGTTGGTACAAAAACTCAATTTTGGAGACTGCATCCCATGCACATTTTTGATCAAAACAGTATTCATATTATTTGAATTATTACACTTGAGTTGGTAATCTGAAAGTGAGAGTAGGTAATAAGGTATGGAAATTTGAATATTATTTCACTGAATTGTGAAATTTTAAATTCAATGCAATCGTGTCATGTTAATTAATTAACATTTAAATAAAAAATAATAATATTATCATTATAATGATGAAATATCGATAATGTGGCAAATTAGGTAGAATAATGGGATATGACATTTCAATCACCTCCTCTCTCAAGAAAATTGATCTATCCTATAACATTATTATGTCTAAGTTACCATAGATATTTTATCATTATAATAATAAATGTCATTACTCTTTAAATAATGATTTTTATTACATACTATATGGTACCATTGTTTTACATGTATATTTGTTTTTCTTTTCTTTTTTTCTTTTCTTTTTTTTTTTTTTTATAATTTTCGTGAGTATAAATAGGTGGGTTTAATTACCAACCTATATTCATCATGCATTTTTACTCCAGAACTACTTCAATCACTCTCTCTCACACACACTCACTCACATCATGTAAGTATATATAAATCTGAGAGTAAGGTGTATGGCTCTATTGAAACGCAATTGTCAATAAGAGTTTGCAGAAAAAAAAAAACTCAAGAGGTGAGTATGGAGACACAAAGCATGAAGGAGATGATGAATGAGGAAATTTCTGTAAGTATATGTAATATGCTATCCATTCTAGGCTTTTCTAGGGAAATTTTCAACTTGCTTCCTGCACCTGTATATTTGCATAATGTAGAAATAAGAAACCTATTTCATTGTACGTAATATAAAAGAAGCATGCCGAATCACTAACCAGACCATGAAAATGTGAGTAAGCTTTCTCGTTTGATCTGGTTATCCATGTAGCAAGGTCATAGATATATTTGTGAAAAACATTATTTTCTATCTTTATCTGTTGACCCCGAAAAACGTGACGCTTACGAGGACAACAGATGCCGGCCCACTCAAGTCAACTCAAGCAAATTTCAACGCATTTTGACCGAAACACCAGTAAGAAGCGGGATGAATGTGGACGAAAAGTTAAAAGAGTCAAAAATTCAAAAATGGAACCCTTTTCCAGTTACAAAGAGGGCCTATTTATAGCGCTTTGGCCGATGTGGTGTCCGTTAGATCATAACCATGTTGCCTCATCTCCTTGACTAAGATTTTACATCATTGTCTGTCATACAATAAATACATTAAAAACGGGTCAGTCGTCTTATACATTAGGCTGACACACCTGACATTATTACAAACGTTACATCAATCATTCCTAAAAATTGACTACATATCTTGTAAGAGACAGCTTCAACTTCATGAGCTTCAGATGAACTGAGGGCCTCAGTTAGAGGAGGCTTTATATTGGTCCTCTGTGTGAAGAGCTTTAACTTCTTCCATTTCTTTATGTATCGCTTCGGACTTACGCACTTCAGCCTTTAGCTATGCTTCAGCATAAGAGTTTTAGCCATTCATATGATTTCTTTACATTTGACCAATTAGGTTTTTGTTGACTTTTCGACCTACGTGTATTGCTTACGTAGCACTTTGATTTGAACTTCAGTGGCGAGGCGTAACTATAATCCCTCAAGTCATACCAATCCCTCAAGTCTAGGTATAATTACTTATGTAATACATGAACTTGTGTATAAAAAAAAATTGTTGTAAGGGAGTGGTACACGATACCACAATAGTCTCCCAAGTCTAAGTATAAAAATTTATATTACAATTAGAATTAAAATGTACCTAATGTGCGAAGTATCTGATAGTGTTATCCGAAGTTGTGTACCGTGGAACAATTTACTTTCTGGAACAATTCTGATGAGTGTCAGCTAAGCGAATTAAGTCTGAGATTGTTTTGTCTGAACTGGTTGAGGAGAAGTGACTCTGACCCTTGTTGGGGTTACAACTTACTAATTACGAGGAGCCTAATTTTAAAACATTTGGGGAACACGAGGCGTCCTTAATTATTGCACCCAAATGATTTGTTATCTTTGTACGTTTTCAAGAAAAAACTGCTGAAGCGGTTCAACTTCTCATGCACGCAACAGACGCTACATTTAATGTGCAATAATGATGTCGTGCACATCTTGCAAAGTCTAGGCGCATGACAGCACGTGAAGCAGAAGCTCTAATCTGGACCGTAGAAGGTAAAGCGAGGGACGTATTGAGTGGCTCGGATTAAAACTTCAAATGAACGGTCAGATGATTCAGATCGACATCCAACGACTGAGATTGAGAACCTTTGCCTATAAAGGGCGAATATTCATGGCAAAAAATCACTTTGCCTTCTACTTAATCAGTAATCTACTCTGCAAAAATCTCTAAGTCTCATTTCTTTCTTCCTTGCATTTCCAATATCCGGTGATACTCCACCATTCTTCAATCTTACTTGTAACTTTCTTAAACTTTAACTTAGAAAATCTAAATGGAATTTTCAAACACTACCAGGGGGATGTGGACATTAGTGAGGTTGCTGCTAAAATGGGGATGTAAATTACAAACACGTCTAACTTGGTTAAAGTCATCCAGACTGGGCAAAGTGTTTTCCCTTCTAGGGAGGTAGAGGTGGCAATCAAACCGAGCGATCGGCTCGCTAGACGAGCCGCTCGTTTGATGAGCCCACGAGTCGCTCAGCTCGTAGCTCGTGTAAATAAAAAAAATTTGTAACAAACGGTGACCGGAACGGTCATTGAAATTTCAAACCGGAACGGTCATTGAAATTTCAATGACCGTTCCGATCTTTTTTTTTTTTCATTTTTCTAATTTTCTTCTCCTATAAATACCCACCCATTACAATTTTTTTTTCCCACCAAACTTACTATCAATATCAATTATCTCTCATCCTCTACTCTACTCTCTACAATTTACAAATCAATATCAACAATATCATTCATTCATTCTATAATCTCCTTCTACATTTTTTTACATTATTATCTTGATTTTACAATTTATTTTATAAGCTACTACATAATTTTCATTCACTTCTAAATTCTACATTTCTACATTCTACTTCAAGTGTTCAGTTTCAACATTCAAATTCTATTATTCACAAATGGATTCACGATCGTTTATTGAAAGTTTGTTCGGTGTCGGAGATGAAACATCTGTCCAAAATCAATTTGGGAATGAATTCATCGGTTTAAATGAATTACCCATTCCAGAAAGCATTCAAGATTTCGACGTTCATGAAGGTGGTCATCCAATTGATTTGGATAACGTTGATATTAATCCTAGTGTTCCAATTGATTTGGAACGAGATGAAAAACCTACATTAAATATTCTCGATATAAGAGGGAAGAGAAAGGGGAAGAAGCAGACAAAATGTTGGGACTATTTTAAATTGGTTCAAACTGGTCGTATGTTCGAAGGAGTTCTTGAAATCAAAGCAATATGTAAATACTGCCAACAACGACTTACATGGCAAAAAGGCATTGGAACTACCCACCTCAACCATCACTACAAAAACTGTGCGGTCAAACATGGGTTTCTTCCAGCTGGTCAAACGCAACTACAGTTTGGTACTCCAGACGTCGATACTACTATTACGCCACTTTCTACATGAATATATTCGGAGGAGGAAGCTCGAAAGGGAACGGTGAAGTTCGTTGCCATGACGGAGTTGTCACTAGCAATAGTGAACAACCAACATTTCGTAAATTACGTCAAACAATATATTCAACCGAGGTACGTTGGGGTAAGTCGAAATACTCTTCGTTCTAATACAATTGAATATTTTCATTCTACAAAGAAACTATTGATTACGGATTTAGAAAAATATGGGGGTGTGATATCTTTAACTTCGGATATGTGGAAAGGGATTAATAAGAGATGTTATATAGCTGCAACTACACACTGTATATACTCACTTTGGGTCATGCATAAAAAAATTATTGCTTTTAAAATTATTGAATACCCGCACAACGCCCAAACTATATTTAATGTTATTATAAACATTATTAGAAAGTATAAATGCGAGAGTAAAATTCGTTCTTTTACGTTCGACAACGCTAGTGTAAATAAAGTCGTTATCGATAAATTGCATAGAGTACTTCAACCCGATTTCGGTGAATATTTATTTCATATTCGATGTGTATGCCATATTTTTAATTTAATAGTACAAAATGATTTAAAACATGTTAAGGATGAAATTAACCGAATTAGAAATGCACGTATATATATCACGATTACACCTAATAGAAAACAAGTATTTGAAGAATTTTGTGAAACCATTGGGATGACCCATACAAAAACCTTTATTACTGACGTAGGTCATAGATGGAACTCAACTTACTTATTATTAAAATCATGTGAAAGTTTTGAACATTTAATTACTGAATTTTATAACAATAGGCATGTTAGAGACGAAGACGATACTATCTTGAATGAATCCGATTGGAATATAGTTTTTAAAATTAAAAATTTTTGATGAGTTTTTATGATTCTACGAATAAAATATCTGGTATTTATTATCCCACTATTTGTATGGTTCTTGAACATCTTTATATAATTGTTAGGGCTTTTAACAGATTTCAAAATGACCTCGATTTTCATGCAGTTATATATTCTATAGAATTAAAATTTAGTAAATATTGGGAAGAATTACCTATGTTATTTCCTTTA
>CAIGRB010123293.1:0-15713 GCA_903798255.1 Fraxinus quadrangulata | reverse complement strand
AAATTGTACACGTAACAAGTCGTTCGTGTACAATTTTTAACTTCGCATACTTGAAATTAAAGTAGCCGATCCCAATCCCGGATAAAAGATGAGGGTTTATCTTTTTTTTTAAAAAAATAATAATAAAAATATCTTGAAAAATGTGTATTTAAAAAATTATTTACAAAATGTATATCTATACATTTTTTTAAGTTTAATATAGTATAAAATAGTAAACAAAATAATAATTTTTCAAGATATACATTTTTTTAAGATATACATTTTTTTAGACTTTAGAGAAAGAAAAAAAAGAGCTCGGCTCGTCGAGTAGCTCATTTTTTACGAGCTCAGCTTGCCAAAAACCAAGCTCGGCTCGTTGGTTCACGAGCCACGAGCTCAGCTCGCGCGTGTAGGGCCGAGCTGCCACTATAGGGAGGTTAGGTAAAATGAAATAGCCTGGGGGCAACCAAAATCCCTTTATCTATAAATCTGACCCACCTAGCGAACCATAGGGAAAAATATAGTATTCTTTGTAACATTGAACTTATTTCCCCTAACCCTGATGAGCAAGCCTGTTTTTCGAGGCAGGGCTGTGTCGCCATCAGTGAGTTCCTCCTAAAGGCTGGCCTACGACCTGTCTCTTCATCCATTCTTTAGAGCCATCCTTAGGTTGTACGGGATGGCCACCACCTATCTGGTCCCCAATGTTTGGGTTCAACTAGTGAGAACCTACTTCCTCTGAAAAGAAACTTCTCTTGGAGAGGGCATATCTCTTCATGTATTCCAAATGATTTTTCAACCTTGGGTCCTGGAGAAAAGGGATTCAAAATGGTGGTATTCCCTCTATCCGTAGGGGTCACATTCTACTTTCGTTCTGAGCCTTCCCTCTTCCATCAAAGGATGGAAGGAAACGTGGTTTTGGGTAAGAAGATGTAGCAGTAATGTAAGGGTGACATAGATGCGGGATGAATGTAGACGCGGGAGTTACTTCACGATGTGAGACAAAAGTGTTCGAGCATCGACAAGTGGAGGAAAGATGATTGCGCTAACAACAATCACCAATCAAATACAAAGGTAAACCAATAAAAAATAAACTAATGTATATGGAAAAGAGCAAGATGATATGTATAGAGTTTGCAGGACCATTTGTATTATCAAAGATAAAGAGTTCAAGTGTCAAAAGTCCAAGAATTCAACCCTTTTCCCAGTTACAAAGATGGCCTATTTATAGTGCTTCGGCCGACGTAGTGTCCGTTGGATCAGAACCACGTGACCTTATCTCCTTGACTAAGACTTCACGTCATTGTTTATCATACAATAAATATATTAACAATGAGTTAGTCGCCCTATACATTAAGCGACATACCTGACATTATTACAAACGTTATATCAATCATTCCTAAAAATTGACTACATATCTTGTAAGAGACAGCTTCAACTTCATGAGCTTCGGGTGAACTGAGGACCTCGGTTAGAGAAGGCTTTGTATTGGTCATCTGTATGAAGAGCTTTGGCTTCTTCCATTTCTTTATGTAGCGCTTCGAACTCATGCACTTCAAACTTTAGGCAGTGCTTTAGTATAAGAGCTTCGGCCATTCATATGATTTCTTTACATTTGACCAATTATGTCTTTGTTGATTTTTTTGTCTACGTGAACTACTTATATGGCACTTTGATTTGAGTTTCGGTGGCAAAGCATAACAGTATCTATGTTGTATGTATATGCATTTTCTTCATTTATTTTTGCAATACTTTTTATACCTTTTCTAATCTCTCTAAAGAGAAAAAATGCAACTTTGCTAGCACACTAGGCAGCCATTAATGACTTCGACATACACTTGGGCGACAAGGACGAAGAAGACAAAGACGATGAAGAAGAAGGATCTGTCGCAACGACTAATACTTGGTGTTGGATAAATTTCTATTTTAGGTTCTCTATTTTCCTTCTAATTCTACTTTGTGAGTTTAATCGACATTTTCGTTTGCTAAAATTTAGGATTTCTTCTATTCTTAAAAGCTTGAAGAGATCGGCAAAAATGATGACCTTGTCTACACATATAGATCAGGTTGGTGCAACCCAGAATGTATCTCATTGGGTAGTGATTCGTTGACTGTTCTCAGAGGAACAATACCAATTCAGGCCTATTCCAATTATATGAAGAGTTTCAGAGAAAGATTAAAGGATTATATGGGAAAGGTTATAGTGGTAAGGCTCTGACTCCCTCACAAATCCTAATGTTTATCTTAAACATTCATAGAAATGTCTATTGGAGTAAACTTATCTTCACATTGCTTCATTAACTATAGAAAATGTTTTGTTCCTAAGCATTCACTATACGCATTTAACGGCCAACAACGAAACACTTTCAAGGCATGTTTGGTACATGACTAAGTGGATAAGAATTTTTAGCTTCTTCGTTTCCCTAATTATTATCCACCTTCACGAAATGAGCCATTATAAAAGCAAGGAAATAAAGAGCCAATATCTCTTTCTTCATGTTGCAGTCAGGGGTAACAAAAATGGTAAATAAGAACTCAAGATCAAAGGCGTAGAAAAAAAACATCAAATAGATCTCTAACAGCTTTTAAATAATCCAATTTTCTATTAGAAATACAACCAATTAGTCCAATTTATTCACGAAGATGTACTGATATTATTTGTTATATAAAGTACAGTCATTCTCACTTTAGCCAGATAAGCAAAGCTCAATAAAGAGGAAAGATTTAAAAACCTTAATAGGAGTGACCCCATGCCATGATTCTTGTCCCAGACATGTCCTTTATTTTGTGCTTTTATGAAATATATTTGGTTGTTTACCCCCTAAAGACAGATTATGTGTGATTATTCTTATATTGGTGTCTGTGTTTCTTGATCCTTATGGTTCTCCATCTGTTTTTTGGACTATGTTTTTCAATCAGGTATTGATGGTAGCATGTTGATGTGAACTAAAACTAATATGGCAGTCATTTGTGGGGGTAAAGGAGAGGTCTGCTATTCCAATTAAGGTTTTTTTTTTGTTAACTTCTGATAATACTGGATCATTTTGTTAGTCAATTTATCTATTGTTTATAAAATATAAAGTGGTCTGAGCTAATACTATTTGTGAGATTAGGTATGGCTCTTATCCATTGAGAGGAAAATATTGCCATGAGATGGCTTTGAGGGTCATTCTTGCATACATTGGGGTATTTTATCATATGAAGTTCTCAATGTAAATTATTCAACCATTTTGAACCATAACAATTTATGTGTTCAAAACAAGGTCTAGAGTTCATCCTGAATTGTCTATCCTACTTTATTCGTGCCACTTTAAACCTTCTAAGTCCTTGTTTGACACACATTCTTTCAAAACTCATTTTCAATTACACATTTTTCAATAAAATAATATTTTTCATCACATCAATAATTTTTCCTTACTTTTTAACCATGTATTCTCATCATATCACTATTTAAAATTTATTTTTCCTTAATAATAGCCATCAAACACCCCCTAAATTTCCCTTTATTCTTGCCAACTTCATTCATCATTTTGTTGGACTTGTTGGATGATCGTGTGTAAACATTATAAAAAGAAACATTAATTAGAAGGGCAATTTGTCCGGTCAAAAAAATCCTCTCTAGGGCTCCCTGAGTAAAGGCCATCTCCCTGCACTTGTACAGGTTTTTATCTCATATATTCGAGCTTCATCTCGTGCATTCGAGAAATATCCCTATGGAATTAGACATTGCGAAGATGTGTGAACAATTATCGCTTACAGAACTGGAAGAAGAAGCATTGGTGGTGGAAGAAAATGAGGTGCTGACTCCCCATCAGAGTGATAAATGCTTACTGTTCAAACTTTTAACCAGTAAGCATTTCAACAAAGAAGCGTTCAAGAATATCATGATGCTTTTATAGCGGCCAAATAAAACTCTGAGTATTCGAGACATTTCTCCCAGTCTATTCCTTGCAGAATTTGAAGATAACCGGGATAAGGAACGAGTCAAGCGCGAGGGTCCATAGGTTTTTGACAAACATCTGATTTTAACCAAAGATGTTAATGGTCTTGAGCAAATTTATCACATTTCGTTCTCTGAGGTGAACTTCTGGGTAAGAATTTATTATCTCCCTATAATGGTACGTAATTGGAAGATGGGAGATTCTATTGGGAGACAACTTGGTAAAGTCATTGAAATTGATATTGATAAAAATAAAATTGCAATAGGTGATTTCCTTTACGTTCGAGTATGCCTGGATGTGGCCAAACCGTTGTTACGCGGTAAGAAAATTTGTGTGGGATCTTTTAAACCTTTTTGGGTTCGCTTTGCTTATCAGTGACTCCCAAATTTCTGCTACCTCTGTGGCAGGGTGGGACATAGTCAAAAAGAGTGCTTTCAATGGAGATCTTCTATAGAGGCATCTGGTAATCTTGGAGATTGTGGAGGTCCTATACATGAGCGACAATTGAATTCCCTGGTCCCAAATTCTCCAGCGAACCATGCAAAACCACCTAACTCCGATGATGTGGAAAATGGTAAGCAGGTGCCAGGGATGGAAACAGACTGTAACACGGTCGAAATTTAGGAGCTGTTACAGAAACATAAATCTGTGGAAGATGTTATGATGAAGGTAACAATCCCGAAACAATTTAAGGAAACTATTCCCAAGGGAAATGCTATGGCATTGATGAAGGCAACAAATTAGGGGGAACAAATTCTAAAGAATAATATGATTATTGTAAATCACACGGAAGAGAATATTAATGATAATATTGCTATTGATACTCTGGCTAAGGGTACTTCTGTCTTTCAATAAAAAGGTCTTACTTTACCAAATCCGACGAGAATCAAATAAAAAATAAGGGAGCTAACCTCACAAGATGGTGGAAAAGAGTTAATAAGAATCAAACTCTCAATTCTATTGTTTCTAGTCCACTAAATAGTCTAAAACAACCCCTGGATATCTCCACTGCAAATGGTGAAGCTATCCGAAATTCTAAACGATTGAAAGATAAAGATAAACCCCAGGAAAGGAATTATGATTCCAATTCTCAAAGTTCGATGGTGGCTGAAATTCAGCCCCACCAATCCCCATGAAAATACTAAGCTGGAATGTACGAGGGCTAGGAACTCTCGTGGCATTCGCACTCTCTTTGATCTCATCAGAAAGAAAGATCCCGATATTTTGTTCTTGCAAGAGACAAAACTTAATGCTACGAAAATGGAACTTTGTTGAGTTAAGCTAAAATTATATGGATGTTTTCATGTTGATGTTGTTGGGCATAGTGGAGGAATTGCACTCCTGTGGAAATTTGATATTCATTTATTTATTCTCAGCTACTCCAAAAACCACATTGATACTAAAATTGAATTGCCCCAACATAGCTAGTTTTTAACGGGTATCTATGGCCACGCGGAGGTAAATAAACATATGGAAACTTGGAATTTGTTGAGAAGATTGAAAAGGGATTCTTTAGAAGCATGGCTTGTCTTTGGTGATTTTAATGAAATCCTATCTGATAATGAAAAATGGGGAGGTCGAGATAGACCTAATCAACAATTAGAAAATTTCCAGCAGATGTTCTTTGATTGTGAGCTTAGAGATCATGGGTTTAAAGGCCCCCAATACACATGGTATAATGGACAACATAACTCTACTCAAATTTTTGAAAGACTTGATCACTTTATTGCTAATGACTCTTAGCGTCGACTCTTTACACAAGCTTTGGTTACTCATGGTTCAACCGTATATTCAGATCATCTTCCCCTATAGATCCAGCTTGATGATGCTAATCGAACAACAAGAGGACCTAAACCATTCCGTTTTGAATCAATGTGGCTTGGTGAAAAAGCATGTTTTGATATTGTGGTGGATCAATGGTCAAATAATAATCCTCAAAATCTGGATCATATGATGAGGACTATAAGTTGCTGCAGCAATCAACTTCAATATTGGAATAAAACTAAATTTGGCAAGGTGCAAGTGGAGCTTAACAAAGTGATCAAAGCTAGCTCAAATACAGCATCAAGATCCTAAAAATATAAACTATAACGATCTTCAAAAAACAACTGAAGAGGTGTAAACCTGGATGGATAGGGAAGAACTTATGTAGAAGTAGAGGTCTAGGGCTGCCTGGCTTAAGGGAGTGGACTAAAATACTCGCTATTTTCATGCTAAGGCTACCCAAAGGAGAAAAACTAATTCGATTACTAGACTCTTGGATGATCAAGATTGCTGGCAGGAGGGAGAGGAATGTAACACCTTAATAACCAGTTATTTCTCTGATCTGTTTTCTTCTACCGGTTCAAGTAATCAAGCTGTTGTTCTTGATAGTATGGAATGCAAGCTAACTCCTAATATGAACAATGAACTGATACAAACTTTTACTGCAACCGAGATCTCCCAGGCCTTGAAGGAGATGCATTCCACAAAAGCTCCGGGACCTGATGGTATGCCTCCTATTTTCTTCCAAACGTTTTGGCCCCATATTGATTCTTCTATTACAAATGCTATTTTACTTGCTTTAAACACCTGTGAATTCTCCCAAGATATGAATCACACTTTTATTACACTTATCCCTAAAACAAAAAATCCTCAGAGAGTCTAGGATTTCAGACCTATAAGCCTATGTAATGTTCTGTACAAATTGGTCTCAAAAGTTCTAGCTAATAGAATTAAAACAGTGCTACCTATTGTGATTTCGGAAACTCAATCAGCTTTTATTAAAGGAAGACTCATTACAGACAACGTACTCGTGGCTTATGAAATGTTCCATCTCTTGCGAAGGAAGAAGAACGGCAAAAAAGGTCTTATCTGTCTTAAGCTTAACATGAGCAAAGCTTATGATAGAGTTGAATGGTGCCATGCACAAATTGAGATTCCAAGAAAAGATTATCCAACTGGCAATGAAATGTGTCACTACCCCTTCCTTCTCGATTCTTATAAATGGATACCCCACGGGTCACATAACACCATCTAGGGGTTTAAGATAAGGAGATCTTATTTTCCCTTACTTATTCCTTTTATGCACAGAAGGATTGGTTAGTCTAATGAATGAGGCAGGAAGAACTAATAAGGTAACTGGTATCCAAGTATGCAAAAGAGCTCCAAAGCTAAATCATCTTCTCTTTGCGGATGACAGTTTGATTTTTTGTGAAGCTAATGATGTAACCACCTCTCGGTTACAAGTTATCCTATGGATTTATGAGGATGCCTCAGGTCAACAATTGAATAGGGATAAAACTTCAATGGTATTCAGTGCAAATGTCAAATCAGACAAGCAGCAAGTGATTATGGCCCTATGGAATGCTCCCCAACTACAGCAATATGAAAAGTATCTGGGACTACCACCTATGGTGGGTAGATCAAAAGCTCGAACCTTCTCCGAAATAAAACATAAAGTATGGATGAAATTGCAAGGATGGAAGAATAATATGTTCTCCCAAAGAGGAAGAGAGGTTCTTCTTAAATCAGTGGCCTTAGTAATCCCCTCATATGCTATGAGCTGTTTCAAATTCCCTTCTACATTATGTACTGAAATTGAGAAGATGATGGCTTGATTCTGGTGGGGTCAAAGAAAGGAGGAGAGAAAAATTCATTAGCAATCGTGGAATGTGATGTATAAATCGAAATCCATGGGGGTGGGCTTTAAGGAGCTTAAGATCTTTAACATGGCTATGCTTGGTAAACAAGCATGGAGACTCTTGCAACACAAGGACAACTTGCTCCATAAAATATACTCGGCCCGTTATTTTCCTGATGGCAATATACTGAAAGCATCTATAGGGGGTAATCCTTCCTATGTTTGGCATGAAATTTGGGAGACCAAAAATCTATTGATACACGGAGAAAGATGGGTGGTGGAAAATGGCAACACTATACATATCCTGAATGATAAGTGGATCCTTGGAGTGACGGAACTGAGTAGGGAGCTAGGGATAAATTTATAACAAAATTATAGCAAGCAGCTTGATTGTCTTGTGTCGTCACTGATTGATCCTCAATCAAAGTGGTGGATTTTGGCCAAGCTTAGAACTCTTTTCAATCCAAATATTGTTGAGATTATTTTGAAATTATATCCTAGCCACTCGAGAGAAGATGATGTCTGGTCGTGGGAACATGAAAAAACTGGAGTCTATGTTGTTAGCAGTGCATATGGCTTCTTCAAAACGTATCTTACTCCTGATCGTGGCAACTCCTCGAATGGGTCTGAAAAAAAAATTCTGGGATACTTTATGGCAACTTAAAATTCCTCAAAAAGTAAATATTTTTGCTTAGAGGGCTTGTCATGAGAGTTTGCCTTCTAAACAGAATCTGATCAAAAGGAAAATTAATATCGACCCTCAATGTTATTTTTGTGATCACCAAGGGGAAGACCTATGTCATGTTCTGCTCCACTGTCCCTTCTATTCATCGATTCCTAATTAGTCATTTCCAAATGTTACAGAATAATGCCTACCATGGAGGATTCATACAAGCAGCTACTGATATTATCACTAAAGGTTCAAAAGATGCTCTCTCGGAATTTCTGCTTATTACTTGGAGTTTTTGGTTCCGACGAAACAAGATGATTCATGATCAGATTAATCTTCCACCACCACAGGTAATTGCTACTGCTCTAACCAAAAAATTTGCTACTGAGTCGGGCCCTTCTCTCAACAATCTCCCTAGTGTACTTTCCCGCAAATATAGATGGTCTGCACTACCTAATAATGCACTCAAACTCAATGTTGATGGCACCTTGTTCTTCGATCTAAATAAGGCTAGACTCGGAATTATTTTACGAGATCACAAGGGAGGAATAGTTTTAGCAGCAAGTGGACCTGAAAACTCAATTTTGGAACCTGAACATATAACTCGGCTGCACTTCTACGAGGTCTACAACTATGTCTTAACCTTGGCATATCAAACTTATTGGTGGAAAGTGATTGCATGTTCCTCGTCAATGAAGTAAACACATTAGGATCAACCTCTGCACCAATCCGATCTATGGCTGCTGAAACCAAGGATTTAATACAGAGATTTCCTCAATGTAGGCTCCAACACTGCAATAGACTGAGCAATTAGGCAGCTCACTTTCTGGCGCGGTATACATGGATTCTTGACGATATGATCCTATGGTGGCACAGTGTTTCTTTTTTCATTTAAAATGTAATTTTTATTGATATGCACTATCGTACCCTTTCTTAAGGCTTTTTTGCCTTTATGAATGAAATATTTTTTTCATAAAAAAAATAAAAGAAATGAAATATCCAAATTTAAATTAATTCATCTCAAGGTAATTTCTGAGGTTAGCAAGTTGCTATCTTGTATTTCTTCATTTTTTTGCTACTTCCATTTGACATTGTGTTAGTAAATAATGATTGTAGCTTCTCTAAAATTGAACCAAGTCCCATTTAGGGTCAAACCAATATTCATCTTCCTTAAATTTTCGCCTTTTATGACCGATCAATATATTATATTGGACAATATTTGATACAATTAAAGAAAAGTTAAATCTTTTTCCTTCTGGTTTTGACATATGTTATAATATTCAAGAGAGATATTTGCTCCTCTTTAATTCTCTTCCATCACTTAAGGGCATAAAACCAATAAGTGGGTGGTTCAACCAGTGAGTGAGTCGTTGATTGAAATTTAAATAAAATAAAAAGTATTTCTTAAATAGTAAAATGATAAACCACGGTCTTGCTAACGGTGTATTGCATAGAGTAACATAGTATTGGTAAGGAGAAAAATTCTAAAAAGATGTGTCATAATTAACACTTTGATCACGATAAGATAACATTGCTATTAAATAATTATAACATATTTTCGTTTTTTGACACTTGATATAAGTTTTATCTTACTTACATTAAGAAATTAAATTAATCATAATTAAAATTTAATCATTTAAATAACGAAAAATAATGTAAACTTACAAGATAATCAAACCTTGAAGCTAAAGATACCCCTTACACTGAAACACTCATTTGAATGTCACAATTAAAAAATGTCTCTTTACTTCTTCAAAGGTATAGTTCTTATCGTATTGCATGATAATTCCCACATAAATAGTAGCTTTGATTGGAAATATTCCATCACGCTACATTGTTAGAATCAAAGTCCATTAGTAACGATATCCCTTTTTTATCTTCTTCTTCTTTTTTTTCCTTTTAATTTGGTTATGATAGTAATCTCCCCAACTTTGAAATTAAAGTTTATGCTAAATTGATATCTACAATTATTCGGACCGTCAAAAGTGGATATTTGAAAGTCAATATGATGGGATTACTACTTAATTTGGTTAAATATTGATTGTTATAGAATAAACTCGATGTTGGATAGCTATTGATGAAGATAAGTGAAAATCAACCAAAGAAGGATGAAAAAGGAATAATATAAAGTTTGAGGACTAAATTGTAAATATACAAAAGTTGATTGGAATCAAGAATAGACTATTAAAGATTACGTGAATCAAATTGGATGAAATTGAAAGTTGAAGGACTAAAAAATAAAATAAAAGATGGCTCAAGATGATAAGAAGAGAAAATCAAGGACCAAAGTGCACGTAAGGGTAAACTCGTGCATTGTGATCACGAGGGATAAGCTCTTAGGGCCGCAAGGCAGGTGGTTGCAAAAACAAAAGGAAAAATTGATTGCCTATGTGATTGCAATGAAACACTATGCAATCGCACAAGCTTAAACATTAGAGACAACTTTATTTCCTTCTTTGATTCAAACTCTTTATGAAAACAATTATATTACATTTTCAACCTATTTTGGAGGTATAATTTCAAGATACCAAGCTGTTATGAATTCTGGATTACAAGACGATGACGATAATGAAATAAAAATAAAGAAAATAAGAACACAAGAAATTTCAAGAAGGAGAATCCACTATGATCAATAGTTTTGTGTTTACAATATCAAGATTTCAATAATCTCAATTGAAATATAAGTTCTCAAGANTGTGTGTGTGTGTGTGTGTGTGTGTGTGTGTGTGTGACAAGTTGTAGAAGAATAGTAGTCTAAAAACGCGTCAAAAGACGAACAGGCCTGAGCCAGATAAACCTGTCACTCGAGCGATAGACAGGCACACTGCAATTTAGACTCCGATATCCACTAGAATTTGGGTCAAACAACAACAAATTTTCACCTTGAACCAAATTCCAACACAAGAAATTCCAAGTTACAACTCCAACAATAAACACCACTCATCCTTTTCAAACAAACCCCAATGAACTAAATCAATGACAAACATTCACTAAATTCAAACAATGTTCAAACTTAGCATTAAGAAGTGGTTTTGTCATCATATTATCCCTAGTATCAATCTTTCTCAATACAATATCACCAGAAGCAATCACATCACGCACAAAATGATACCTCACATCAATGTACTTAGTCTTCTCGCGAAACATCCGATCCTTTATCAAGAAAATCGCACTCTGACTATCACAGAATAATGTAGACATCGGCAAATCTTCACTGATTTCACCAATCAATCCTCTCAACCATATAGCTTCTTTACATATCTCTATAATGGCCATGTATTCTGCTTCTATTGTAGACAAATCTACTGTATTTTGTAAATTAGCTTTCCAGCTGATAGCACAGCCATCAAGGGTAAACACATACACTGTAAGTGATCTCCTCTTATCGAGATTCCCTGCATAATCAGAATCCACATAACCGATAATTTCATCTAAATTTCTGCCAAAATGAAAACAAGCATTTGAAGAGCCCCTCTGAAGAACCATTGTACTACTTTCCAATGTTCCTTGCCAGGATTAACCATGTATCTGCTAACTACACTAACTGCATGTGCCAAATCAGGTCTTGTACAAACCATAGTATACATGAGCGAACCAACTGCATTGGAGTAAGGAACCCGAGACATATAATCAATGTCTTCATCTGACTGTGGACACAAGTTAGATGATAGTTTGAAGTAGGCAGCCAAAGGAGTACTAACAGCTATAACTTTCACCATATTAAATCTTACAAGCACCTTCTCAATGTATCCCTTCTGACTTATATACAATCTGTCAACATTTCTATCCCTCAAGATCTCCATTCCAAGAATCTTCTTTCCTGCACCCAAATCCTTCAGGTCAAACTCCTTGCTGAGTTGTAATTTTATTTTTCTGACATCTACTTTATCCTTAGATGCTACGAACATGTAATCAACATATAATAATAAATATGTAGTTGATCCACCACTTTTTTTCTGAAGTAGACACAAGTATCATAATTACATCTAACAAAACTAGGAATAGTCATGAATGAATCAAACATCTTATACCACTGCCTCGATGACTGCTTCAATTCATACAAGGATTTCTTCAATAAGCACACATATTTTTCCTTTTCTGAAGCTATGAATCCCTCTGGTTGTCACATATAGATGATCTCCTCAAGTTCTCCATGTAAGAATGTTGTCTTTACATTTATTTACTCAAGCTCCAAATCATTTTTAGCTGCCACTCTAAGTAAAACCTAAATAGAACTATGTTTCACAATTGGTGAGAACACATATGTAAAATCAACACCCAAAATCTGACTGTAGCATTTTGCCACCAATCTAGCCTTGTATCTAGTATCTTCAATCCCTGATGTGCCTTCCTTTCTTTTGAACACCCATTTACAATGAACCACATTTTTACCTTTATGTAATTTCACCAAGTCCCAAGTATTATTTTTGTTCAATGACTCCATCTTCTCTTGCATAGTAATCATCAATCTACTAGAATCACTGCAACGACTGCCTCTAAATATGTAGCAGACTCCTTGGTAGAATCAATGCCTTCAGCCACACTCAATGCATAAGCTACCGAATATGCTTCCCCATACTTCTATAGAGCTCTAATCTGTCTGTGAGGTCTGTCCTTAGCTATAAAATACTGTAGTATTGGTGGTGTAGGCAAAGTATGCAAGATAATACTTTATGTCAACCTCAAATTGGACTGATCTATAGTAGAATGCTTTGCAACCTCTAATTTTTCCTTTGAACCAATTTCCAACTCTACCTGAGTTGAATAATTTGCTTCTCAGTTTTATCAGAATCCCCAACAGATGAACCACGAACCATAGCAAGTTCATCAAATACTACATTCCTACTAAAAACCACATTTTTAGTCACTGGACACCACAACTTATACCCATTCACACCTGATTTATACCCAAGAAATATTCACTTTCTAGACCTAGGCTTCAAATTTCCATTATCCACATGAGCATAAGCCAGACACCCAAAAATTTTAAAATCAGAATAGTAAGAAGGTTTACCAGACCATACATCTTCTGGTGTCTTTTTATCAATGGAAATTGAGGGTGAGCGATTAATCAAAAAATAAGTTATAGTAGCAGCTTAGCCCAAAAAGACTTACGACGAACCTTTTCCATCAAGCTTATGTTCATCATTTCTGCCACACCATTCTGTTGAGGAGTTTTAGGCACTGTCAAGTGTCTCAAGATGCCTTCAACCCTGCAGAAGCTATTGAATTCATTTGAGCAAAACTCCAACCCATATCAATGTATAGACATTTCACTTGCTTTTCGGTCTACTTCTCTATTAATGTTTTCCACTCCTTGAATGTTCCAAACACATCACTCTTTTATTTCAAGAAGAATACTCAAACCTTCCTGGAGAAGTCATCAATTACTATCAACAAGTAATAATAGCTACATTTAGACGGTACCATGGCTGGTCCTCAAATATCTGAATGGATATATTTAAGTGTTCCCTTCAAGCTATGTCTTTTTTTAGTAAATCTAACTTTCCTCTATTTCGCAAAGACACGATGCTCACAAAACTCTATTTTGCTGGTCATCTGTCCATCAAGAAGTCCATTTTTACTCAGATTCGCCATCCTATTCTCGCTCATATGTCCAAGCTTCATATGCCAGAATTTTGTAACTTCATCATTTGTCAAAGAAGAAGTAGAAACTACTACATCTCCAATCACTATGGAACAGTGTAAAATGTACAGCTGCGTAGAGTTTTTATGCCCCTTCATGACAATAAGAGCACCCTTACTCACATTCAAAACTCCACCTTCACTGATGTATCTGTAGCCCTTCGAGTCAAGTGCACTAAAAAATATGAGATTTCGCTTCAGTTCTGGAACATATCTTATATCTGTAAGCGTTCTGACAGCCCCATCGAACATTCTGATTCTGATTGTACTAATTTCGATAATTTTGTAAGGTGTGTTGTTTTTCATAATCACAGCACCTCTCGAAACTTCTTCATATGTAGAAAATCAATTCCTGTTGGGACACATATGAAAAGTACAAGTCGAGTCAAGAATCAATTCATCACAAGGTTTAGAATCTCCATCAGAAATTACAAGAAGCTCTCCAACATTTTGCTCATCTTCTACATCACTTTTCGCTGTATTAATATGTTGCTTCCCTTTCTCTGTAGTACCATCAGCTTTATTTCTATTTTTCAATGCGAAACAATCAGCTCTAATATGCCCATTCTTCATACAGTAGTGACATGTCTTCTTAGCATGTCTAGACTTTGATCTGCGCCTCATATTTCTGCCAAGATTGCTATCTTGATTCCTCCCACGTACAACCAAGCTTTAAGCATGATTTTCAGATTATCCAACAAGATGCCTCATCTTCTCTTTAGATAGTAAAGTATCATAGACATTTTCCACAGTAAGAGTATCCCGACTATATAAAATAATATCCCTAAAAGTCAAATATGATGATGTCAGTGAACACAACAATATCAAAACCAAGTCCTCCTCATCATACTTAACCTCCAATGTCTCCAAATCGGCCACAATTTCTTTGAACATAGTTAAGTGATCATCTAATGATGTACCTTTAGACATCCGGTGAGAATACAAGCGTGTTTCAAGTATAGCTTACTGGTCAAGCTCTTTATTATGCAAAGTTGCTCCAACTTCAACCACAATGAAGTGACACTATTCTCCTTAAGAATATCTTGGAGAATTTGATTCAAGAGATCTAGATGAATTTGAGATTGGACTTTCCGATCCCTACGCCATTTTTCATCCTAAGTCTAGGCAATTTGGGTCAAACCACAACACAGGCATTAGAGAGAGAAAAAGAGACAAGAAACAAGATTTTTTTTATTCCAACACACGAATGAAAGATTATTTCTTGGATTTTAGGAAAAAAAAAGAAGAAAGTGTAAAAGGTGATTGTCAAGAAGAATTGAAGAGATTCAAAGAATGGAGACTTTTTCTTCCTATGTCTAGAAATCGATTAATGTCCCACAATTTAAACACAAATTCGTGTAACTTTATGATTCTCGGTTAAACTTCTAGTCACTAGGATGTACTGTTATAAAGTTTTAATATTAAATTCAAGATTAAAAAATGTTGTCATGGTCTTGAGCTATGTTGAAATGAATTAATAAAGGGAGATTGGAAGTCTTAATGGTTGCTTTTAATCAACTTTATAAACGATTCTTAATCTTTCGTTACATTAATTTTAGAGTTAGATTAAGTACTCATTCTTGAAGGAACGATATCTTATTCACACTTTATTATTTGACTATGATACCTTAAAATTACGAGATTTTAGTAATCAGTCTAGAAAATGAATATTCAAAATCTTTATGCCACTCAATATTACCAAGAAAAAAAAATGTAGACCCAATATATTTCCACAATAGTTTAGTAAGCCTGCGCGCGGTATATTTTAAATGATTGTCTGTCATATTATATACTATATAAAATATGCTAATGTGTCATTTATTTCGTATTTATGACACTATTATATATATATATA
>CAIGRB010123275.1:0-11819 GCA_903798255.1 Fraxinus quadrangulata | reverse complement strand
TTCGTGATGTTTATAACTGGTCATTTGTGGTGATATTTCAGATGTTTATACTTTAATGGATTTTGTAGTTGTTGATTTTGTAATTTGTAATTTTGCTGAAAAGTTTTGAGGGTTTTGAAAATATGTGTTTGGCATGAGTTTGTTTGGGCAGCTTAACATCATTATTTAGTAGTTGATTGTAGTGAAAAGTGGAACAAGAGTCCTAGAATTGAAGGGTTAAAGAAATGATTTCAAGTATTTGGATTAAGAATTATCTTTATTGACCGTAAGAAATTTTAGGAGTTTGATACTACAAGATATAGTTTTTAAATGGAAGGCCTGATTCCAGATATTGGGACTAGATTGTTGTGTAGAAAGATGAAGAAAGCAAAAAAATAAAATTGTAGTTTAAATATGCATATTTGGTTGAATGGGGTGAATTAGTTTAAATTCTTCTTTTGTTTCCTTTTTGGGCGTTGAAGGAATTTCATTAACTGATATTCATTTCTTTCTGACGTTCCTTCTTTCTCGTTTGATGCTTTAGTTGTGCCTGGCTGTAGCTTCTTTTCTAATTATCATTCATCTGCTGATTATTCTTGAGGATCGAGGAATATGATGTTTCAACATTCTGGAAATGAAAGTGCAGATTAGTCATATTGTTGAAATACATATTTTAAGAGCTAAAAATTTGTGCAGTGGTGTTAGAAATGACCTTTGGCAAGAGACAAAATGATGGCACAGACACTTAAATTATACATATTTGTTAGGCACCTGATGTTAGTAATATGAACTCGAGATGCTATGCTACTATGTGCTGCATTTTGTAGGCAAATATTTCCTAGGGCTGCATGTGAACGTACTTGACGCTTTTCAAAAGTGCACAGGAACAGTTGATTCTCCCACATCCATAGCATGAGTAGTTAAAGCAAGTGAATGATTGGAAATTTGAGTTATATCACAGAAAAAACTCTTTTGTATTGAGCTTATAATGGTATCTCGCGACCTTCTTTTAGTTGTTCCAATATTTATATCCTTTTATTTTCTTTGATGGGTATGGTTCGACATGTGCATGGGATGTGTGTAGGTTTGCAAGGATTTTGATGAAAAAAATTCAGAATGTATATTGCGATACAATTGTTGTCGTAAGAGCTGACATTTTCCTAATTGCGCAACAGGTTTTCCTAGTTGTTCTTTGATATTTGTAAGTTGCTGTGTTAATTTTCAGGCATTTAGCAACTAGAAAATGGAAGGAGGACGGGATCCTTTCTTTGGTTTTGGTAACCCTTTTGGTAATTTTGGTGGCTTTGGAGGTCAAAGAAGCCTAATGTCAGGCTTTTTCGGCGGGAGAGACCCATTCGATGACCCCTTCTTCACAAGCCCATTTGGCAACATGTTTGAGTCAAGCTTATTTGGTTCCACTGGTAGTCCATTTATGGATTCACGTGCTCCTGGATTTCTTATGGATTCACGTGCTCCTGGATTTCTTATGGATTCACGTGCTCCTGGATTTCCTGAACATCAGTCCCCACACCCCAATAGATCTAGGGGACCAATTATTGAAGAGTTGAACTCTGATGATGAAAATGAAGGAAAAGAAAGCGGAGAGGACAAAAAGGATAATCCAAGAAAGCATGGAAGGTCTAGCATAGAGCCTCTCATTGAGGATCCAGATGATGAAGCTTCTGGTCAGTTGTATTTATTTAGCTTGAGGGAGTTTGGTAACATTACTTTGATCTTTAGAGTGTTTTGATTGAAATGGATATATGTATGATTGTTGCAGAGAGAAAAAGTAAGCAAATGACTCCTAGAAATGATATTTACCAGATGCAAAATGTAATGCCGCGGCCCCAAACAAGCAGCTTCACTTTCCATAGCTCCACTGCTACTTATGGGGGTGCAAATGGTGCATATTACTCTTCAGCTAGAACAAGGAGGACGGGTAGTGATGGAGTAAGTGAAATTCTAGTTAAATTAATTCTCTTTTTAAATTTTCTATTGGGCTTGGTTGTTTAATTCTCTGCTCTATTTATATATTTGGTGGTCTACAGTTAACAATGGAAGAGCGCAAAGAAGCCAATTCATCTACAGGTCAGGCATCTCATATGCTGTCAAGAGGGATACATGAGAAGGTGTCATCTCTGGTTCTTTGATGTTCTTCATGTCTCATTCTTCAACTTACTTATCTGAGTTATGAATTTATACATTATCATCTAGAGTGCCTGAGGTAAATATTTTAATTGTGCTGTAGGGTCATTCTGTGACACGAAAACTGAACTCAGATGGTAGGGTGGATGCAATGCAAACCCTTCATAATCTTAACGAAGGTAGCATATTACCCGTAGGTGATTTTTTTGTGTAATTATCAGTTCATTGTCAAGTAATTTTGTTCCCTCCTTTAGATGAACTTGTCAGTTTTGAGGAAGCCTGGAATGGAAAAGCTAGACAACATCCTGGCTTGAGAGAAGGATTCAATATGCAAAGTGTTATGGGTGAGTCATTTCTAACTCCTCAACAATTGGATATGTTGTTTTAAGGTATTGGTCCCGTGTTGACATGTTATGATATTTCAATATTATTTTGTTGACGCTCTCTGCTTAAAGATTTTGTTGGTTTGTTCTCTACTTAAATATGTTTCATTTTGTTTCTAGTACTGAAGGATGCATATTGTTGTGTATCTACCCAATCAAAAAAAAAAAAAAAAAATCAGTATTTCAGTTAATTAGGTGGATAAAATAACAAGCAAAAGGAAAGACAATTTCATGTGTACTAAAATAGTGATGTGAGTAATTGCTACCTCGGGCAGTTATGCAGTTGGTGGCAAACTGACAATTGCCTTGTTCCATCAATATATTATTGTAGTAAAGAGTTTTTTGTTTGGACCTACTGGTAGCTAGCTGATAGAACATCAGAATGTAAATATTTTCATGTACTTGTATGAAATTGAAATTTAAATAGTATTTATACTATTTAAACCTCTTCTTTTGGCATCTAAATTCTTTTGTACGTAACAGTTTTTCTTCAATAAACTATTAGCACGTAATGCATCTCTCTCTAATTTGCTCTCTTTTGGACTACATGGTAAGAGGTCAAATATTTGATGTCCGTATCCGGTAGGACGCCAGTGAAATATATCCTAATGAAACATTTACCTTTTGTATCTAATCACTTATTTTTGTTATTAAATTTCATACGCCATAAAACATGATACATGCATGTTGGTAACTGCTTGATTAGGGGGAGATAGTTAACCCCATATCTTGATTTGGTTTCGTTCCCTGCTTTTATTTCTCATTTTTTCCCAACTAATTACTGGCTCGAAATGCAATGATACTAGAGCGCTCTGTTTTTTGACTTATCAACTAAGGGTTGAGTTGTAGTAACCTTTTCCTCCGTGTGAAATCCTTAGGGTCTGGAAGCAGTGGTCAGCATGGGCCAAACAGGGGAGGTTGGGCGCTTCCTTCAACTCAAAGCCCAAACTACATAGGGAGCGCAAATCCAAACATGGGAGATGGGGTGGGTCCATCTCGTTCACAACAGTCGGGAAGGATGGAGGCAGATATTGGTTCATCACGGGGTAGATCAAGAGTTCGTGATGCCAATGGTGTAGATCCAGCAATGAGGCGTTAGGATGCTCAGGAGTGCGCTCTCAAGTTTTTGAAATATGATGCATGGTTGGCCCGAGTTTCAGAGTCCTGAGGGTCTTTTAAGAATTCTGTTATGAATTAGTAGAAATGCTCTAGTGAAATGCTACATTTCTATTTCTATTCTGTCGAATGCTGACTGATTGGTGATGATGCATGAATTAGTATGTATTGAGTGAATTAATAAAGAAATCATTCAAGAGGGAGAGGTGTAAAAATGGTCTGGTCATCCAGGCCGGGACGCTACGTCAGTTAGAACCTTTTTCTTGAATGGGTTGACATTTGAAACAAAATATAGGTCAACAGACATCCGGGCTGGCCCTGCAACCTAAGATTCGGCTGATTAAAATAGGGGAAATTGGGACAGGTTTCTCTAACCTTTGATGCGGTATAGTTATGGATTCTTATTTTCAAAAGCGTTTTCGGTCATAGACATTTTTAAATTTAAGAACGTAGATTCCTATGTGATCAATGCCAATATGGATGGTAAAATATAATGAAACTTTAATCATGTTACAGTGTTGGATAAATTGATGGGAATGTTGACATAAAATTAGTTAGCTTTTTCATCCAATTATGTGTTGTCACGTACAAACTATCAAAATCCTTATGGCAAAAGTGGTATAATCTATGAAAACTATCAAAATCCTTATGGCAAAGTGGTATAATCTATGAAACTCTCATGTAACTTCTCGAGGGCAAAATCATTAGATCACTTAAGTTTATGTCTAATTTGACTTAAAATTGTATGTGATTTTCACGTCAACGTTGACTGTTTTAGTTGCTGAAGAGTTTAAATTCATTTGTAACTTTATTTTTGAAGGTTGTGAGTTGTAACAACACAACTTGAAAGGATTGGGTTGTTCAGTCAATTTATGAACGAGATATGTCTGGCATGGCCCAACACCAGAGGTAGCTATTTCGATTGAAGTAGAAGACAGGTTGGGTTTAGCCTGACTCATATTAGTTGGTTCTGGCTTTCTACAGTTAAGAATATCGTGTGTGTAACCTGGACTACCAACGTACTAATATTATGGCAGTACATGAAAATTTCTTTGACCCAATCCAATTAATTTGTCGTGCTAGAGAAGGTATCACGCAGTGAGAATGTTTATCTCCCTATTCGACACGGCAAGCACGCTAACAGTTAGGCGTGAGATTTATTTTACTAAAGAGTGCACTAATGATATGATCATATGCAGGTATTCTCCCTAACATCCTACTCATAGCGTGCGTGTGTGCCAGTTGTTCGAACTTGCTGGCCTCAGAATAAGGGGAGGGCGGCCTTGAGGCGTAATACCTCAGGAGCCAAACATGCGATCCGTAAAAGTTTGTATCAGAGCGGGACCGTTCAAATATGTAGTGCTGTTATGGGATAATGATGATGTGTGTTCTTGCGGAGAAAAGATTTTGGGTCACGGGTCGTGTCGACAAGCTGGCGGAACACGATGAAAGAAGATGTGGGGAAGACAGACGAAAAGGGCAGCGTTGCGCAATTGCCTATGTGTCTTTCAAGGAGTTTTGAGGAGCGCACATTGCAGAGCACAATGATGAAGATTGTGTTCTATTCAACATGCGTTGAGGCGCTGCGGTTTGAAGGCCGTCTATCCGAACAACTAAAGCTCAGAGGGGCATAGGGTGAAGGTTGGTGTCGGAGACAGTAAGTACGATATACTGCGGGTGTGTGAATGCCCGCCCATTTGGAGGTGGTGTCGTTGTTGTTCTTGCAATGAGACGAATACGTGTTGATGCGAAACTCACTTCTCGCTACGAGGACGTAACCGAATTCGAATTGGAGAGAATGTCACGCTGTGAGAATGCTTATCTCCCCATTCAGCACGGCAGCACGCTAACAGTTAGGCGTGAGGCCTATTTTACCAAAGAGTGTACTAATGATATGATCATATACATGTATTCTTCCTAACATCCTACTCATAGCGTGCGTGTGTGCCAGTTGTTCGAGCTTGCCGGCCTCAGAATGAGGGGAGGGCGGCCTTGAGGCGTAATACCTCGGGAACCAAACCTGCGATCCGTGAAACAAGGTCAGGCTATACTCGGTCGACGCCCCACTTATCCAAAGATCAAAAATATTGGCAACCTAGCACTATTTGTTAGGGTTGGACAAAACTCCTGAACTAAACTGAACCGAACCGAAACGAACCAAATCGAGCGATTCTTCTTAAATTAAATACCTGAATGAGTATTTGAATCGATAACCGACGGGTTCAGTTCGATTCTCGGTTCTAGACGAATAATCGAATAAAAATCGAATCTCTCTAATTTTTTTATTTTTTTTATTTTAAATAAGTCAAATTATTTTATTTTTTTCTAAATGAATTTGTTAAAATTGCAGCTGGGGTCCCAAACCCCCACCCACCTTAACTCAACCAAATCAAAACCTACGCACCACGGCTTGCCCATGACCATTGGTATCTGTCCTCCATCTACCGAAGTGTGGCTAACGTTCGAGAGCTTAAAACTTTGACCTCCGCCTACAAGAGGTAAAAGGAAACAATTAGAGAGGCCAAGGAAGGGATTGCCTGAGGATGAGGCCTTTATTGAAGTAGAGCTTCCGATTTTGCTCCTCCCGTGTCCATAAAAGTGCTTCGACCTCTAGTTTCTACTAGGGTGCCCACTTCCACTCCTGCTCCTCCAGAGTCTACTCGTGCATTAATTCTTTCGACCACAAGCAGTCATTATTTTAGAGAAGGCTGAGAGACCTCAATTAAGACAGAAAAAGCCTAAAAACTTGTCCAACGGTGACAAAGCCCAAGCTTTTCTAGGGGCTAACTTTGAGGAGCTCGCAGAAGACGTAATTATAATTCTTCCTTTTGAAATAAGTGCGGACACTATGACATTTTTCAAGTACTAGACTGAGAATTGACATAATCACACTTCTTTCTGCGACACTACTAACCTTCTAGAGTTCAATGATGCTTGTATGGTTCGGGGGTTTGGGAGTGGGCATCGTTTTGTCGGATTTGCTACGTGACTTAAAGAGATGGTTTCCTTTTAGAAAGATGTCAGATCTGTATTGTCGAAGTGACAAATGTGAGGCGCCTTGCATGGGGATGTTTCATCCATGGCAAGGATTAAGTAGCTCGACAAGCCTCTGAAGCTAAATCTCCGAGAGAGAGACATCACTTGCTTGGAAAGGTTGAACTAAAGATGCTTGTGTTGAAAATATTTAATTAATACCAAGGTGTAACTCTTTTGTGATGTAGTATGGTCCTTCCCAGTTAGGGACAAATGTTCTTGTGCTTGGCTCCTTTGAGGTTAGGAATACCTTTCTTTGAGCAAGATCTCCTATGTGAAATAACCTTTTTTAATAAAAAAATTTAGCATTGTAATAACGGATCATTTTTGCTGGTATGAGAAGTTTTATTTGTGAATCAATTGCCCTTTCTTCAAGGAATTTGAGTTTTACCCTCTTTAGCTCTTCGTCGGTTATCTCATTGAATTGCAATCAATGAGGTTACAACAATCCCACTTCAATAGGGCTCATAATCTCAGGTGCATAGGCTATGAGAAGGGGGTCTCTCGTGGCAATTCTGATTGTTGTTCGAATGTCATACAACATTTGAGAGAGCTCATCAACCCATGCCCATTTGGAGACATCATGCTTTCTTTTCAGGGTTTACGAGGTAGTGAGGTGTGGACAACCTTTCTTGATTCCTAGCTCTTCATAGAGCTCTCTAACCTTTTTGTTATCAAATTATCGCCCGTCGTCAAAGACAATTGAGTGGAAAATCCCAAACTTGTAGATGATGTTCTTCCAAAGGAATTTGGAAGTGATGGCCTTATAATCTTTGCCCAAGGGTCCTACTTCTACCCACTTGATGAAATAGTTTGGCAATAATGGCATAACATGCGCTCTCCCCCTTTTGGCATGGGTCCGATGAGATTAATCTCCCATTTGGCAAAAGGGCTAAAGGCCATGGGCTCTGGAGAAGGTTGTCTTTGCACTGTGGTGAAACAATAACACATCACATTTGTACATAAATAAAAGGGCATTGTTTTGAAAGGTAGGCCAGTAGTGTCCTTGCCTAAGAACCTTTTGTACGAGTATATGTCCTCTTGTGTAATTACCACATACGCCTTCATGAAGTTCTCGAAGGACATATGTCATATCTTCTCCCATCATATGTTAGAGAAGAGACGAAGAGAGGCCTTTTTACAGCACGTCATCCCGAAGGATGAAATGTTCTGCTCTCATCCTTATGATCATGGAGAACCTGATCTTTGAGGAAGGTTATGTTAACGACCCAAGCATATATGCCCAAGCTATTAAATACGTAGTGTCTGCTTTAGGAATGTCTATATCCTCTTACTCCTCATGAATTTTTTTTATGTCCCACAAAATTCGAATCCAAAACTTCTGCCTTATGAGAGACTTATATTGAATCTAGATATTCATTTCGTACCAGAATTTAACTTAAATTTCTAATAAGGAAGAGGTTTTAGATTTCAACCTTGAGGAATAAGACAAAAATTAATGAAGGATAAGAGAGTAGAGGATCTCCTAGAGTGGACGTACACGTAAGAGAATGGTTTGGGCACGAGATTCGGGCCATATCTTGAATATTAGAAATGCTTTCTATAACTTGAAAACTTTATTTAAGAATTCGATAAAGCAATAATGAAAGTCAAATCATAAATTAATTTTTTTAAGGCATCAAATAAATAAATAAAAACTAGAAGTTTGAATAATGGTCTTAATGTCTAAATTGATACTTATCAGTTAGTTTTACAAAGAATTCAACAAAGAGATGCGCAAAAGATATCGCCAGATTGAACTATGTTATTTTTTAAGAGTTAATATTGAACATGTAATAGTCGAACTAATGTAGCGGTTGTAAATATAATAAAATTAATTATTGTACTGAACTCGGGAACCGAATAGAATCGAACCGAACCGAACCCGAACGGTTCCATAATTAAATTTGGACCCGACGGGTCTACTTACTAAATATTCAAAAAATTTGGTTCAATTCGATTCTCTTCAGAACTGAATCGAATGGAACTGAACCCGAACGGTTCCATAATTAAATTTGGATCCGACGGGTCTACTTACTAAATATCCGAAAATTTTGATTCAGTTCGATTCTCTTCAAAATCGAACCGAATCGGACCATGTACAGCCTAACTATTTGTGGAAAAACTTTTTCTGCATCGGTTTCAAGTTAAGCGCTCTTAATCAATGTAACAATTCAATAGTACCGTCAAACAACACGACCTTGTCAGGCCGAACTTATAAAGTCATATGGAAGTTGTTAGCTTACAACTGAAGGTAGTTTATCTTAATCTACATGTTCATTCAAATTTTCTCAAATCACAAACCAAGAAAAGGAACAAAAAAATGTTGTAAATATGCACATGACAGCCAATCTGTCTCCTTAGAATTCACTTCCGGATGACAAACTCTTCACCCGACTCTCGATCAATACGTTTGATCCACCGTTTCTCACCCTTCCCGGAGGCAGCGCCTCCACCTCTTGCCCCCACATGTGCAATATCCAACCCCTTTCCCACGGGCAAAAACATTGACCGCACAATCCTCGAGTCACCACCTACAACACTTCGCCACCTAAAATCCGATGCCGCTCTTGAATTTGCATTCTTGCATATGAGCACAGCACCCCTCTGGCCAAGTTTCGCCACCCGAAGGATTCTCCCGAAGTCATTCCGCCTGCAATCCACCACCAAAAAATCTATGCCAACTAAACTTTCCACCACCTCCTCTGCCTCGCCAACGATGACATGGGACGACATACCGGCCTTTTCCATGGCTGCAGCGTACTCTAACCTCGACTCTTCATCAGGGGCTATGCAAATATGCCTGCCGCCGCCATGGCGGCTTGCGACAGAGAGACCGACACTCGTCGCAATTGCCCCACCCTGCGACCATGTTTCTACTATTAGCTTTGCTTTCCACCCGGCTGCCATGGCTGATATAAGTTCTGCTACGCCTGACTCTTTGTGAAGTTCACACTAAACACAGAAACACAATAAATCAGCACAGGAAATTGAAAAATGATCCAACTGAAAAAATAAAAAAAAGCGCCAACAACTACATTTAAATCGACCCAATATGACTTGGCTACAATTGTACTGACCCATTAAGACCTTCAACGAGTTAAAATTAGGCATCAGGACGAATATTTCTGCAAGGAATTCCATCAGTACTTGCCAGCCAACGGAATATTATTTCCATGGCTAAATATCACTTCCTGACAAATAAACTTTACCGACCGATTTTTCCACGGATCTTCTGTTGGAATCAACGATCGGAAAATCCATGGCTAATCCCACAACTTTTTAGTGATATTGGGATGAGTTTAATGGTTGAACTTACTGATTTTACGGTGTCGAAATAAGCCTTGGTGGCCGTCTCTGGAGACCAAACTAGCTTCATCTTGTCCCTTTTTTTCCCCCAATTTTGTTGTTCTTGATTTGTATTTATTCTTCCCTTTCTTGTCGTTCAAGTTATACTTCTCTTTTCTTCAAAGGTGAAATGCCAAATGATGCAATGAAATATGTGTAAAATCTTGTATTTAAATTAGACACGCGTCTTAGAAAAGTTCTTGTCAATCCGTTGACATTGATCCACCCAAATCCAACGTGGGGATTGGTATTACAATGCATTCATATTTACGTAAATTATTTGATATTGTTGATGAGTAATAGGCATTCATTAAATATTATGTAATTAATTAAATTGTTGATTTGACTATAATCAATTTGATTAATTAGAAACAATCCGAATTTCGCTATTTGTTAAATTTTTTGTATAATCTAAGCTGATTAGACTCTTGGACCAAAACCCAAGTTTGAACAATCTAAACTAGGTGATACACTTAGATTAAAATATAAAATACTTGAAAAAAATATTATTAAGAGTACGCAAAGGGGTTGCTTTTAGTTGTTGCAACTCAAGGGAAAGGGAAGGCTTGAATTCGTTTAGCTCTTCGAACGACCCATTAAGTATGTTGTTATCTACTCTAGCACGAAAGGCTGCTATAATATATTTTTTTCCAACTGAGCAACTTAAAGTTCAAAGTGCGATTAGATTATTGCAGTGTTCGAGGTCTCTGTTTATAATTGGCCTTCCTTTGCCAAGCAATCTATTCTACTTACTAACCAACTGTGAGGATAGCAGAAAACTAGTGGTCTGTCATAGAGTATCCTTTCCTTTAAGAACTAGAACATGAGGAATGACTTTATTAGCTAGTCTCGTTTTCACATTCGAAAATATAATTAAGAGTATGCAAATTTATTATTTGAACCTTATATAAATTTATCCATTTTTATTTTCGATACAAGATCGTTGATCATTAGTGTACAACGTTTTAAGTGTAACCACTTCAAAGTGTAGCTACTTCTAAGCAAACATTTTTAGTTGACCACTACCTTCTTTATCACTTTAGCATCACTTTTATCCGAGTTGTTTTCATCTCGACAATGAAACTTATTCCCCATCAATGTCCTAACTAAATTTGACAACTATTATTTAAGATCGTGTCCAATATTTAGCCCATGTTCGAGTTTCTTTCCTTTTTTTTTTACTGAAAAGTCACATATCAAAAAATGAGTTGTGAATAAGTGAGCAACAAAACTTTTGAATTCTATTAAATATGTGATTAGAATTAAAATTTTACTTTGAAAACTAACTTTTAAGAATAAAATAAAATCCAAATAAATGTTTATAGTTTGCCATGATTTCTTCACAGTTCACATTAAATTATTTTATATATTTAGTCAACTATTACTCCTCAATGCATTTGAAGTTGAGAGAATCCTTTAATTATACGTCCTGTGGATTACAGTTAGCCCACAGTATATGGATACATCCAAAAGCGGTAGAACTGATCAAATAATGAAAAAAGTGGGCCCAGAGGAGAACCAGGCGACCGTGTCCCTCTGATCTCAATGACTACAGATTGGACAAAAGAGGACAAATGGGTTTCCACGACAAAGACAATGTCTAGATGAGCATCAATTTATGCGACATTGCAGTTGTTGACCTCAAAAAATGAACTCAACAGGTGTCGATACGGGATTTGCAACACGTGTCTTGGTCCAAAAAAAACGGAATTTGGTCGGGCTACCAACAGTCGCTTATAGATTCAAATGAACAAGAACTATGTTGGTAGTGTATGTATAGCATCAAGCGTGGTCGTCGGCTGATTTTCAAATAGA
>CAIGRB010123272.1:3608-37578 GCA_903798255.1 Fraxinus quadrangulata | reverse complement strand
TCACTTCGTAGAGTCAGCGCATACCCTACATCAGTGTAGCAGTCTGCGCTGTAAAGCAGCGTCTGCACAGATTCAAATTCACTTGCATGGATTGGGTTGAATCTGTATTGGTTGAGTTTGGAATAATTTTCACAGTATGGTACAGAGTTCTATTACTGTTTATATTGCTAATGTTGGATTATTGAATATATAAACACACTACCTTATTGCAAAATTATTTAATTATTCAATAATCCAACATTAGCAATATAAACAGTAATAGAACTCTGTACCATACTGTGAAAATTATTCCAAACTCAACCAATACAGATTCAACCCAATCCATGCAAGTGAATTTGAATCTGTGCAGACGCTGCTTTACCGTCAGCATATATACATACATATATATATATATATATATATATATTTCCACACCTATATGGTAGTATACATATTTGGAAGGGATTTTCCTAATTTATCTTTCACGTATAAGGAAGTTTACTTAATATCATCCAATTTTTCCATACATATTAATAAAGGGCTTTTGAGGTGTTATAATATACCCCTATTAAAATAAATTTTCGTCCTAAAAAATTATCTTTGTTGCCATCGTCAAAGAGTTGGGGGTATTAGGATCCTATCTCATCATCGTGTTCCTCGGTTGCCTCTTCGATTGAGTGGTGTTGCAATAACATTTTCACTAATGTATTTCTTTTTTGCGAAGCTTTGGTACCTTATGAGCTATAAACGTAAAGTGGAATTTCCTCATAAGTCAATTTCTACTGAATTTCAAGGGTTGACGTTTTACTACATGAATCTGATCAGGAGCGTATTTCTTGAGTATAGATACATGGAAGACATCGTGCACTGTAAAAAGCTCTGGTGGCAAAGTCAATCGTTAAACCACATTCCCAACCTATTCTCGTATCTCGAAAGGTCTATTTCTCTTTCTTGCCAAATATTAAGACACCTTTAATTGGCGGGACTTTTCTATCTGTCTTGGGTGATCTTCATATTGGTTAAAAAATTGTTCCATGATTTCAAGTCCTAATAGTTTTCGTTAACCAACTTCATCCCAGTGAGGGGGTGATCTTTACTTTCTACTATATAGGACTTCATAAGGTATCATACGATAGAGACGCGATAGCTATTTTTATAAGTAAATTTGATCAATAGTAAATGCTTTTTCTAATGTCCTCCGAACTCTGGGACATAGATTTGAAGTATATCCTCTAATGTTTGAATTGTTAACTCATATTGTCCATCTGTTTGAGAGTGAAAAATTGTACTAATATTTAGTTTAGTTCCCATCGCCCAATGCAAGATTTTCCAAAATTTCGATATAAACCTCAGGTTTCTATTTGACACAATAAAAAATGGAACACCATGCAATCTTACCACTTCATTAACATACAACTGTGCAAATTGGTTTATAGAAAATGACATCCAAAGAGGCAAGTGGTCAATCTACCGACGATTACCCAAATAGTCTCATGACCTCCCATTGACAAAATATATCATTTACATTCTCCCGTTTCCATTTTGGAATCTCTAATGGTTGTAGCAACCCTAACAATCATTGATGCTTGACTTTCACCTGTCGAGATATAGGCATTTCTCGATAAACTCAGTGAATCCCTTCCATTTTTCTGTATCGATCTCGACTTTAATAAGTTGATATGACTGATCGCTCTTTTGATGATTCTTAATTTGATTACTGAGTGTTGGTTAAACCGAGAGTGTTGTCATACAAGTGATAGTGTTACGCGAAGTTATGTCATACTTCGAGATCTAATCTCTTGATCAATCCAAGATATAATCCTTTACCAATTCAAGCTATTTTCTCTGCCTCATATTCAATTCCTTCTGAGTAAAAATGTACTTGAGCCTCTCCTTAGATAACTTAGGCCTTTTAGTCAAAGTCTTTTAGTTTTGAGAATACACAAACCAAAAAAAAAAAATAAAAAAACTCCAATAATAAGTAGAAATAGAAGTATTTAGAGGTATAATTTTCTTATTCAAACTGTATTACTTAATCAAGAGATTTTTTATGGTCAACTATTCCATTGGTTAACATGTTCCCTAATGTGCTCACCAGTCTAAAATCATATAATATAATAAAATTATCATTCTGATAACTTACAATAACCATAATAAGTTTTTCATAATTAACATGTGTTCATAGAATCATAAGTTATATCCTAACCATCTGGATCCAGGAATAGCGACATGTCCTAAATGCTCTGTCCAAGCCAAGGAACTTACGTCGAAGAGTCCTGACAAATGATGATTTAGACGAGATTTGACATTTTTGAATGACGAAACGCTTGGTTTCTATTTCGGTTTTAGATGTAACCAACCTGCTATATATACCATAAATATTCATATCATAGAGTTCAGAAAATCGTACTTGTGATTTTTTAAATATTGGTCGATATGTAATTTGGTTTCCTAACTTTCATCATTTTACGCTAAGATCCTAATTTCATAACTAATGGCTATAAAGACTTTTGAGGTGTTATATCTAGTGAATGTTCTTTATGTTTTAAAATATGCCACAAATAAAAGAAAAGTTACTTCTGCAAACTATAAACATGAATTACACCATACTAGTGATACATATTATGACATTTTAGAGTTGGTCAATTAACCTTAACACAATACAAAGACTAGCTAGAAATATTTTTCTCAACTTGTTTATGATCAAACCATTGCTAATTTGAGATTCATGTTTGGAAGGTAAAAAGAACAAGATATCGTTTTTTGCAAAAGAACATAAAGTCGAAGAAATAGTGGAATTATTTCATTCTCTAAATGATCACTCTAGAGTCGGATACATCTACGTAATATCTCGAAACTCAGATACTTTTGAAAAATTCAAAGAGTATCAATCTGAGGTCGAGAAATATTTGGGTAAAAGTATTGAGACAGTTCAATCAGATCGAGATGGCGAATACCTATCGGGAGAATTCAGAGACTACTTGACAAAAAATTGTACAGTTTCTCAACTGAGTATGCCTTGTACACCCTAGTAAAACAACATTTCAGAAAGGAGAAACATGACATTATTAAATATGTTTGGATTAATGATGAGTTTCGCAACTCTACGTATCTCATTTTAAGGATATGCATTGAGACAACTTCACATGTTCTTAGCTTGTTTTCTTTGAAGTTTGTTCTCAAAACTCTCATGGAATTGTGAAATAGGCACAAGTCTAGCTTGCTCACATTCAAAGTATGTCTATTTATGGGAAAAGTTGAAGCCTAGGTTAGAAGTATGTCTGTTTATGGGATACCCTAAGGATATTATTTCTATAGTGTACTAGATATGAAGGTCTTTGTTACATAAATGCAATCTTCATAGAGGATAAGTATATATTAGTGAACGTTAGTCAAAGAGTAAGATCAAGTTGGAAAAAATGAGCGGGAGCAAATTCCACCCCCATCAATTAGTGAAACACTACCTCATGACATATAGCCCTTGGCGTCGGAATATATAGACAACATGATTGAGTAGGAGAGACAAGTTATCATCTGATCCCATAGATCAAGTAAACATTGAAAGTGTAGGAAGGTATGGAGTCACCTGATGGTGATACCGATATTGATGAAAATGTATGATTCCAAATAACACCACAATCTAGGATTCACCATTCTCTAGACAAAGTCAGAGGTCATCAAGCCACCTTTGTAGGTACTAATTGGTTGGAGAATCCCATCAAGCGATGTAATAATCTGTACGCAACTTTATAGTACCTAGTTACGAATGCTAAAATGTATCTATATGATACAATTATAGGGTTACATAGAACGAGGCCATGAAAATGAGCAAACTGTAGTGATTCATTTATGGATTGAAGCAGACATCAAGATTTTGGAATAAGAGTTTTGTTGAGGTGATTAAGACGTTAGGCTTTGATCAAAACTTCGATGAATCCTATGTCCATAAGAAGATACATGATAAGAATTGTAATTTCCTTGAAGATTTTGTCGAAGTAACAAATGCTGAAATATATATGTATGATACAATTAGAGGGTTACATAGAACGATGTCATGAAAATGAGCAAATTGCAGTGATCCATTTATGGATTAAAGTAGACATCGAGATCTTGGAACAAGAGATTCAATGAGATGATTAAAACGTCACGTTATGATTAGAATTTTGATGACTTATGTGACCATAAGAAGATACATTATAAGAATTGTAATTTCACTAATGCTTAATGTTCATGATGTTCAACTCATTGAAAATGATGTGGAAGTATTATAATCTACGAATATGTGGTTGGCTTAATAGTTTTATATGAAGGACTTAGGTCAAATTATCTACATTCTTGGTATTTAAACTTGAGAGATTGAAAGATTAAATTGATAGCTATAACCTAAGCTTTATATATTGACAAGATACTGGTCACATTTTCAATGTAAGATTTCACCCTTCATGTATGAAACCTAACTCTAAGATTGGAACATTGAGTGGAAGTAAAGAATATCCTTAAGTACCTTCGGAGAACAACAAATCATATGCTAGTTTACTCAATACTTGACCTTGTTTAGATGGGCTATACGGATTCGAACTTCCAAGTTGATAAAGACTCTTACAAGTCTACATCAGGATTGCTGTTTACATTTGATAGTGGTGCCATTGTTTGGAACAATAATAAACAATCATACATTGTTGATCCCACCATGAAGATCAATTATTTGGCAACTTATAAAGTTGCAAAATTGGTTGTATGAGCAAAAAAAGTCTAAAGAACATTGAGTTGGTGCTTGCATAAATACATAGACCTAGACATAATAGTGGGTAGTGTCGAACGCTATACTACTAAGGAGTCATCAGAGGCAGATGACAAACATATAGAACAGATATATTATATCATGAAGGAGATTATTGGTAGAGAAAATGTAGTTTTCGATTTATTTGCTACTGGGGATAACCTCACAAATTCATTTACTAAAAACCGTCAACTAAAGTTTTCGAGGGCATCTACAAGACATGAGGTTGCAAGACATCATGCATAAATTCTAGGGAAAGTGGGAGATTTGTTGGGTTATGTGACCATATAATATATTTTCTTGTAATAAAATAATAATAAATATTTTTTATTTTAATATTGATCATGATTTATGTGAATTAAAGAGCCTACGATCACTTTTGATAATATAATTTGGATGCTTACGTTGAAATGTACAGTGTGATATAACTTAACTTTTGATCATAAATAATTTGTTCACAATCAATGTATAAGGATGACACCTAGTATTGAAAGATGCAGTGTTAATCGATTCACTATTTCGGGTGTATAATTTGACCTTATCATCGAAATAGTTAAAGATAAATTAACTAATACACTTGGAGTGTATTGAGCGAACCACACGTCGCGTTAAATTCTATAACACGATCGTGTGGAGAATTAAATTCCACTTCATTGTTAGATATTTCATCTAAATTCGGTGATAAACTTGTGTATGTCTTTTCGCGAGTGTAATGGTTCTATGATTTATTAATGGGTAAGATCAATTTGATTGGTTAAATATCTTGACGAGGCGGAAGCTTGAGAACGAGCAAAGTAGAAAACTTGAATTCATGTTGAAAACTATCACCATGAATTTAAGTGTTTTCTATTGATGGTTAAAATCTAAGCTCAATATTTATTGATGGCTAAACTTCAACACATGTGATTGATTTACAAGATCGCTGAAAAAAAATAGTAATTAAGTTAGTGAAAATAATTAGATGAGCAAAATGGTCGCTTGTGTTCGTACTTATTTATTGGTTCTCGGACTCGGATAAAATATGTATGCAAACATAATAGAGGAAAGTATTAGATTTTGTTGAATTCGGTGATCTTACTTATATATTTTGAGAATGTAGACTTTTGCCTTTAGTGAAAAAATAAAGACTAAAAATTTGTTTGGGTGGTCTAGTATCAACTAGACATGGTCTAATTATTGAAGTTTGGATGATATATCTTCGATCGGGTCCATGTGGCAGCTCTATAAAATATTGAGACTTAATTACAATATTATAAATTTTTTAGGCTTAACTATAATTACTATAAAAGTTTTGGGCTTAATTGTAATTCATATGAAAATAGTAAATTTAATTGTAATTATAATTGAAGTTCTAATACTATAAATTATAATTAAATAAGTTATGGACTAATTGAAACTCCTATTCAAGACTCATAATGTACATGGAGTGAAACTTGTTTATCTTGATGTAACCTAGAAATCCTACCCAAAAAACTAACTTTTTCACAATGTTCAAATTTGGAGATAGGAACACAGAATTTATTTATTATTTTATTGACATGTCCTATATGAAATTAATTTCTTGATTTAATTTTAAAAAAGGTGCACAGTCATCGATGTAGTACTGATTTTGGAAAATACAATAAAGACTTGGAAGCTAAAAGTATGAAGTTCTTAGAATTAAAAACTATCTCATTTAGCCCCCTTTTGGCCTCCATTAAAATTATAATTCATTTCTCTCTATCTTCTTATCAACCACACATTCTCCAATAAAATAATATTACACGTAAATTCAAAATAATTTTTTCATTTTTAATCACACATTCTTCAAAAAAATATTATTCCAAAAATTATAATCTCCAATAATGGCAAATAATGTGGGCCAAACGGGGCTTAATATCTATGGCCAAATTATGTTAATATCAATGCAAGCTAACATCTTAGCATTCATTTGTAACATCAACATTTTAGCTGTCTTATTTAACCGTCTCTCACTGAAATAGCTATGTTTCTAAGCATTGAAAAAAATCAGGCAACATATAGTTTCCTAATATTCAAGACAATGCAAAGATGGGTTAGCAATTATTGATGACATATAATGGAATTTTCCTGTTGAGTTCTGTTAGAAACACTTGCAGCAGGTGTTTTTAAACGTAAACGTGCGGATCATGAGTGTGTCAGTACTCAACACTTGAGAGAAATCATATACGATGAATTATTTAATTTAAGTTGAATTATCTAATTTAAAAGTTTAAATTATTTAAGAGTTCCACAAATAATTTGTTTTAATTATGTTAGTACGCTGACAAATAACCCTACCATCACTTTCAAAGGGAACATGATATGATCCAAGGTGCCATCGAGGCGAGGGCAAGCCTGGGGAAGGATCCATTGCTAGTGGAAGAAGGACCGATGACTCGATCGAGGGCAAAGCGGGTGAAAGAAACAATGTCATTGCTTGTTCAAGCTACGGTTGACGATGGCGATCGTGACGAAGATTGGAGCTACAGGTAAAAAAAGCGATGGCATTACTTGTCCATTCTACGGTTGATGATATGGCGATCGTGACGAAGATTGGAGCAAGTTCCATGTTGGGGTCGAGACTGAAATCGGGATGGATGTACTTGATTCAAGCAGCCGAACCTGTAAGCTGCGAGCAGTGGCACCCCAGCACCATGTAGCGACGCCCCCGCGCCCATTTTCACCAGATTTTACAGTAGGTATCGGCGACCCCGCGCCATTACACGGCGACCCCGTGCCCAACTAGTTTAATTTTTCACGAATTTCTTTATTTTACTATAATTCTATTTTTAGTCATCTCCTACCTTATTTATGAGATTATGCACATTTCTTACCTAGTTTCTAGGATTTGGTATAAATACCAAAAACATTCATTCTTAAAAAAACTTTTGAAAAATTATTAATCGAGAGGTTATTGCTTTCCTTGTTCTACCATTGAACAATCAATCGAACTTATCAAGATCTAAATCTTGTGGCGTTTGAACATCGAATCGTGGGTTTTTCATTGTCTAATCAAGGGGTTCAACGTATCGTCGTTATCATTGGATTTTTTAGTTCACCTTGTTGGGTTCAAATCCAAAACTGGATTTAATTGGTATAATTGGTTCCGCATCAATCCAGTTATGGGTTTCGTAGTCACCGTTGCTACGGGGTTCGCATCACTATGTTTGAATCAACATAAAATACATAGCCCGAGGTACTTTTCATATCATCAATTGAACCAGCCCAGTCACTATCTATAAAACCAGTGAGCAGCAGCTTTTCTGATCTACTGAACAAAATCCCCAACACATGTGTTTCTTTTACATATCTCAACATGATTTTAGCTACCTGGAAATGAAGTTCACTGGGCTCCTGTCTAAACCTGGATAAGATGTTAGCTACAAATGAGATATTTGGTCTGGTAGAAGTCGGATATAATAGGCATCCAACTATGCTTCTATACACTTTCTCATTTACCTTCTTGGCTCTATCATCCTTCATCAGTTTCAAATTCAAAACTAACGGAGTACTTATTGGTTTGCATCTTTCCATATTGAACTTCTTTAACATCTCTCTGATGTATTTCTTGTAGCAAACAAATATCGCCTTTTGAGTTTGAGATATTTCCATGCTAAAAAAGTACTGCATCTTTCCAAGGTCCGTTATCTCAAATATTTTTTTCAATTCATCCTTTACCTGCTCAATTAATGTACAACTGCTACCATTAATCAGAAGATCACCCACATATAATGAGATGATGCTCATCTTCTTTTTCTCCTTCAACATCTCTTCCTTTATGTACTAGGTTTGCTCATTCAAGCTTCTTAAAAATCCAATCATATTCATATGTTCATATTACTATACCAGACTCTTGGAGCTTATTTTAAGCCATACAAGGCTTTCTTTAGCAAATATACTCTGTCCTCGTTCCCAGCAACTTGGAAACCTTCTGACTGATTAATGAATATTTCCTCCTCTAAGTGTCCTTCAGAAATGCTGACTTGACATCTAATTGGTAAATCTCCCAGCCTCTATGTACTTCTATTACAAACAACAATCTGATGGTTTCATACCTTGCTACTGGTGTAAATGTGTCATTGAAGTCTACACCATATTGTTGAGCATACCCCTTTACTACCAGTCTGGCCTTTAGCTTGTTCACCGAGCCATGTGGATTCAGTTTTGATTTATACACCCATTTAACCCCAATTATAGTCTTATCTCTTGGTCTGTCAACCATCAACCAGATCCCATTTTTCTCAATCATATTTAACTCCTCTTTCATTGCAGCCAACCATTCTTTTGAGCTTGTAGCCTCAGCAAAGTTTGAAAGTTCCAAAGTGGCTAAATTACACCTAGCATATATATATATCTGCAAGTGGCCTTATTCTTAGAACAATATTCTCTAAATCAGACTCACTATCAGATGTTACCTCTTCTTTATTGACATCAGCATTATTTATCTGAGGTGTTGCTTTTGAAATTTGAGATTGACTGTCACCAGTTGATTCCCAATTCCAAGAGGCTTCTTCATCAACTTTAATATCCCTGCTAGAGATTATTTTCTTGGTATGAGGATTGAAGACTCTATACCCTTTTGCATTGCTACAATAGCCTACTAGAACCCCAACCTCTGCCTTTTTACTCAACTTATCTCTCTTCACTTCAGGTACATGTGTATAGCAGAGGCTCCTAAACACTTTCAGATGAGAAACATATGGTTTAGTTCCATACCAAGCTTCAAAATGAGTCTATTTATCTAATGATTTTGTAGGCAATCTGTTGAGTAGATATACGACAGTATTCACAGCTTCTGCCCAAAACTCTCTTGAAACTTTCTTCTCAATCATCAAGCATCTAGCCATCTCTATAACTGTTATATTCCTTCTTTCACATACTCCATTCTACTGTGGAGAATAGGGAACAGTTAATTGATGTTTTATCTCCATCTCTTTACAAAATTTGTCAAACTGGCTGCAGCAGTACTCTGTTCCATTATCAAACCCGATGTCTTTGATTTTGCTATCACATTCATTTTTCACCAAACTTTTGAACCTCTGAAACACACTTGATACCTCTGATTTCATCTTTAAGAAATATACCCAACACATTCTTGACATATCATCAATGAAGAGAACAAAGTATTTGCTTCCATTCCTCATTGGTCTATAGACATCTGAATGTATCAGTTCAAGCCTTTTTATAGCCCTTTTTGCTTGATTATTTGGAAAAGAAAACCTGGTTTGTTTCCCAAGTTGGCATATATCACACATACAGTTATCATGACTAATTTTAGGAACATTTTCAGCTAATCCCAGATCATACATTTACTTAAGTGAAGTGTAGTTAGTATGACCAAACCTTTTGTACCATAAAGCAGACTCAATAACAGTTCCTGCAAGTACCTGATCTCTTACATTTTTCCATTCTAATGGGAAGCTCCCATTTCTCATGCCAATGGTCATTATTTCTTGATTTTTAGGATCAAGTATAGTGCATCCCTTATCTTTAAATACCAATGTATAATTTTTCTCAATCAATTGACCAACACATATTAAATTTTGATCAATGTTTGAAACATATAAACCATCAGATATATACTTGGTACCTGTAGAGGTCTGTACAGAGATTTCACCAACACCCTTGACCTCAACAAACTCTCCATTCCCCACTTTAACTCTTGATATATATACATCATTCAACTCTACAAAGATGTTAGGATTGGAGGTCATATGATGAGTGCAGCCACTGTACAATAGCCAAGCTTCATCACTACTGCAGACCTTCAAGTTCAAAGCCGTGAACAAATGTTCTTCCTACTGGTGATTCTCTACAACTTGGGCTTGTTGTGGTTCTTGTTTCTCCTTATGGTTTTTACAAACTTTCTCTATATGGCCAAATTATTTGTAAGCCCTACATTGCACTCCTGGCCTGAATCAATACCATTTTGGTGAATGTCCATTCCTCTTGTAATGTGGACAAGGTGGATATTTACCTCCTTTACCAGCACCTTTCTGGTTCTCAGTTTTCTTCTTTTCATTAATTGTTTTGTTCACAGCATAGCTCGTTTGAGCTTTATGCTTTCCCTTAGCAAGTAAGGCACCTTCAATCTATTCATCTTGCCTTATTAATCTCTTTTGCTCTGTGGCTTACAGAGCATTAACTAATTCAGACAAGGAGATAACAGACAAATCCCTAGAATCTTCAAGTGAGGAGATCTTAGCTTCAAACNGAGAAGATGGTGAGGTGGCCGAGCGTGGGAAAAAGAGAGAGAGTGGCCACGTGAGAAGAGAGAAAATAGTGAGCTAATGATTAAGGGAGAAAATAGCGAGGTGGCTGAGAGGGGGAAAATGAGAGAGATGCCACAAGAGAGGAAAGAAAAAGAGCCAGTTGAGCTGGAGAGAAATCAGAAACCGAATTTCTTTACATATGAGAGTGAATTGAAAAAGACTATGGTTGATAAAAGACAAATGTTGTTGTTGGTATACAAGGAGTCCCTCCTCAACTTTAAGGAATCTCACACATCCCTCCCTAGTTTGATTAAGTCGTTTTTGCAGGAATTTGAAGATGTGTTTCCAGGGGACATGCCAAATGGACTGCCACCAATTCTATGCATTGAGCACCAAATTGACTTCATACCTGGAGCTGTCATTCCAAACCGACCAGCTTACCGAAGCAATCCCGAAGAGACGAAGGAGCTTCAAAGGCAAGTGGAAGAGTTGATGAGCAAAGGTTACGTGAGGGAGAACCTGAGCCCATGCGCTGTGCCAGTCCTGTTGGTGCCAAAGACGGATAGAACTTGGATGATGTATGTGGACTTCAGGGATATCAACAATATAACGGTAAAGTATCGTCATCCTATACCTAGGTTAGATGATATGCTAGATGAGTTACATGGTACTTGTACTTTTAGTAAGATTGATCTTAAAAGTGGGTACCATCAGATTCGTATGCGGGAGGGTGATGAATGGAAAACGGTATTTAAAACTAAATATGGATTGTACGAGTGGTTGGTCATGTCGTTTGGTCTCACTAATGCACCAAGCACTTTTATGCGATTGATGAACCATGTTTTGTATGCTTTCATAGGAAAATTCGTTGTAATTCATTTTGATGACATCTTAATCTATAGCAAAATCCATGATGAACATTTGGAACATTTAAGTTGTGTGCTTGTAGTGCTAAGGAAAGAACAACTGTATGCTAATTTTAAAAAGTGTAACTTTTGCAAGGAAAAGGTTATCTTTCTAGGATTTGTGGTTGGGGCTAATGGGGTAGAAGTTGATGAAGAGAAAATTAAAGATATAAAAGATTTGCCAACACCTAAGAGCATAACTGAAGTTAGGAGTTTTCATGGGCTGGCTAGCTTTTCTAGGAGGTTTGTAAAAGATTTTAGCACAATCACTGAAATTGTCAAGAAGAGCATAGGTTTTCATTGGGGTGATGCACAAGAACATGCATTTAATACTATCAAGGATAGATTATGTAAGGCTCCTATTTTAGCATTACTTAACTTTGACAAAACTTTCGAGATTGAATGTGATGCATCAGGAATAGGTATTGGACCAGTGTTGTTGCAGGATCGTAGGCCTATAACATATTTCAGTGAAAAGTTAAATGTGCTGCTTTGAACTATCCTACATATGACAAGGAGTTGTACTCGCTTGTTTGGGCATTAGAGACTTGGCAGCACTACTTGTGGCCTAAGGAGTTTGTGATACACATCGATCACGAGTTTTTAAAGCACTTGCGGGGTCAAGGTAAGCTGAACAAAAGGCACGCGAGGTAGATGGAATTTATAGAGTCATTTCCCTATGTCATCCAATATAAGCAAGGTAAGGAAAGTATGGTTGCGGATGCATTATCTCGAAAGTATGTGCTTCTAAACTCTTTAAGTGTACGATTACTTAGCTTTGAACACATAAAGACGTGTATGTGAGTAACCTTGAATTCTCTTGCATTTATAAATCATGCAATAAGGGGGCTATCGACAAATTTTATCAGCATGAAGGATATTTGTTTAAGGAAAATAAATTGTGTATTTCAATTTGTTCTATACCTAAATTGTTGAAAAGGGAAGCACACAGTGGAGGTCTAATGGGTCATTTTGGGGTGCAAAAGACTTTAGATATGTTAGGAGAACACTTCTATTGGCCTAAAATGAGGAGTGATGTAGAACGAATTTGTGGGAAATACATAATTTGTAAAAGGGCTAAGTCTAAAGTTTTACCTCATGGTTTGTATACTCCATTGTCTGTACCTAGTGAACCTTGGGTGGATATTTCAATGGATTTTGTGTTGGGTTTACCTAGGACAAGAAAGGGTCGAGATTCCATATTTGTTGTAGTGGATAGGTTTAGTAAAATGGCACACTTTATACCATGCCACAAAACTGATGATGCTACAAATATTGTCGATTTGTTCTTTAGGGAGATAGTACGTTTGCATGGGGTCCCTAGGAGCATAGTGTCAGACCGAAATGTTAAATTTTTGAGTTATTTTTAGCGTGTTTTGTGGAATAAGTTAGGCACTAAATTGTTGTTTTCTACTACTTGTCATCCACAAACCGATGGTCAAACTAAAGTAGTTAATAGAACAATTACTCAATTGGTTCGTACGGTAGTCAATAAAAACTTGAAAAGTTGGGAGGAGTGTTTACCTTTTATTTAATTTGCTTATAATAGAGTTGTACACTCTACTACTTTGTTCTCGCCGTTTGAAGTTGTTTATGGGTTTAATCCACTAACACCTTTGGATTTATTGCCTTTACCTGTAAATGAACTAGGTAGCTTGGATGGTAAGCGAAAAGCTGAGTTGGTGAAGTCGCTGCATGAGAAGGTCAGGATGAAAATTGAGGAGAAGAGTAAGCTCGTAGCAACAAAAGCAAACAAAGGTAGAAAGCGCGTGACATTTGAACCAGGAGATTGGGTTTGGGTGTATTTCAGGAAAGAGCGCTTATCGGATCAGAGGAAGTCTAAGTTGCAACCACGTGGGGATGGACCATTCCAAGTCATCGAGAGGATCAATGATAATGCCTACAAAGTGGATCTCCTAGGTGAGTATAATGTTTCAGCTATATTTAATGTTGTTGATCTATCGCTGTTTGATACAGGTGCAGATTCAAGTGCGAATCCTTTTGAAGAGAGAGGGGATGATATGATCCAAGGTGCCATCGAGGCGATGGCAAGCCTGGGGAAAGATCCATTGCTAGTGGATAAAGGACTGATGACTCGATCGAGGGCAAAGCGGTGAAAGAAGCAATGGCATTGCTTGTTCAAGCTACGGTTGACGATATGACGATCGTGACGAAGATTGGAGCAAGTTCCATGTTAAGGTCGAGGCCTGAATCGGGATGGATGAGCTTGATTCAAGTAGCAGAACCTGGAAGCCGCGAGGATTGACGTCCCTGCGCCCATTTTCACCAGATTTTACAGTGGGTATTGGTACCCCCGCGCCATTACACGGCGCCCCTGCGCCCATCTAGTTTAATTTTTCGCGAATTTCCTTATTTTACTAGAATTCTATTTTTAGTCAATCTCCTACCTTATTTATGAGATTATGCACGTTTCTTACCTAGTTTCTAAGGTTTGTATAAATACCAAAAACATTCATTGTTAGAAAAACTTTTGACAAATTATTAATTGAGAGGCTATTGTTTTCTTTGTCCTTCCATTGAACAATCAATCCAACTTATCAAGATCTAAATCTTGTGGCGTTCAAACATCGGATCGTGGATTTTTCATTGTGTAATCAAGGGGATCAACACATCGTCGTTATCATTGGATTTTTTGGTTCATCTTGTTGGGTTCAAATCCAAAACCGAATTTAATTGGCGATCTTGGGTTCCGCATCAATCTAGTTGTGGTTTCGTAGTCACCGTTGTTACGAGGTTCGCATCAGAACAAAGTACTGGTGATCAAAACCTTCATTTTTGCACATTGTAGGTGGCACTTAGAATTGAAATAGAAAAATATGCTAAGAAGTTTAATTATGATATATTTCGAAGCATACTTTAATGTGAATTTTGGGCATGTTTCTTAATTGAAATGATGAATTCCAAGATCTTTATGTGGTTGAATTACCTTGCATTTCGAAACTTCAAAATATGCCTTTTTTTTTTCTCCAATGGTCCCAATCCCAATCACAATGGAATGAAATTTTTATCCACAATCTAAATGCCTAATTTTGTGAGTTTTCATGCCATATATGTGGTTTTAGGCACTTTCCTATTTTTGAGTGATTTTCCATACTAATTTTGCTTATTTTCTGCCATCTTTCTCCCCCTTCATTGCTAGACAAAAATTGGAGGTTTTATGGGACTTGTGAGAGGTTATGGAGAGTTGTAGATTTGAATTCCAAATTCAAATCACTCCTTCCAACCCTTTTGATATCTTGTGGGTTGGGTCACCCCACATGAGCGACCATGATCCATATTTTCTAACATATCCGACTCGCACATGATTGGTTTGATCCAAACCAAAAGAGACAATGAATGTCACATGTTAGATCTATCTCACAAAAATTCTTACGACAAATCGTGTAACCAATGAATAATATTAGAGCTCACAGTACTATAAACATGTTAGGAATATATAGTAGCTCTACTAGAGGAACTATATCCCAAATTTATTTTTCAACATTAATTCAAATATTTCCAATCATTCAAGTATTTATGAAATATACTTGAACCCTACATCTTATCATTTTATTTACAATTGTGTCCTATATCCTAAATGGTTAACACAAAAATATTGGAAAATAGTTTTCCTTTCCTACTCGAATCCTTCAATTTTAAATCGGCTACTTTCATAGACATGTCATGTCAAACTGAAGCAACATAGTTATTGGCAACATTCTAATGTAACAACACTAATATAAAATCTCAAGAAACAGTCAAAAGTCATAAGGGTATATATGAGATTATATAATCTCAAGGTCTTACACAATGAGGAAGTGTGGATCCATTCACTCATTTATCCAAAATTGGTCGTAAAAGCACATGTGGTATGAAACACGTGCTATGATGTTTTCTTCCTTTCTTAAGGCGTATGTCATATCCTTTATAAACAATAACACCGTACAGATCCTAGTTCAGGTATTCCTCGATACCTAACTTGAGTTTTCCTTATATTAATTGCTCTAGGCAATCTCCAATTGAGAACTCGATTTGGTTATAAAATAGTTATAATGGATAGCGAAATTCACATCGATTACTTATTATAATATCATTAAGGCGATTTGATCATGTACACAACATGATCACTATTTCTCATTTTAGCACACTCCAAAACGTATGAGGCAATTTCTCGTGTGAGTGAGCCAATCTCAACATGTTTGACATACTTTATATGTGCTTACAAAATATTATTTTGTAATTCTAACAATAGATTACACATGAACTTAAAATTATTCATTTACTGGTACATAAAACCCAATCACGAGTTTTTTGATACATTAAGTGTCCTCTCACATAAATATTATCGAGTGTTTGGCTCTATCATGATATTTGAGATCCTCAACACATGAGATAATTGCATAATTATCATGAATATCATATTAGATGTCTAATACATCTATACCAAATAGTTTCTTCAACTATCAAGATATATATTAATAAGATATGTTTCTTGATACTTTAAATAACAAGATTGCACAAATCTAATGACTATTTGTGCTCGACTAACTCTAATATTTAATCAACATTTACATATATATTCAAATTACAAGTTATTCCCTCAACAACAAAATAGAATAGCTTACAGCAGTACCCTTTAGTTATCAAAATACATTTTTAAGGATAATATCGATACCTACTGACTAGATCCATGACTTGACAAATGTTGGGGCAAGTATATGTCATAACATACTTCTAATTTTTAGTCTCACTATATATGATTCTTTGGATATTTTTTTGTACACTTATGAAATCCTTGGACATATATGAAGACTCATATGGTCACCTTTCAACATATGAGCATCAACAGGGTAGTAATTCCACAGTTAAAAATATCTTAGAATTTTTATGGTATACAACTCTTACGATAGAGAAATAAGATTGAAATAATCTTTTTAACACAAAATATACAATTTCCTAAATACATGTCCTTTATCTAAAAAAATTAAGGAGAACCATTTCAAAATGGTCTTTATACACTCCTTCTCATGTTTAGCCAATATAGTGTCATCAACATCAAAATTATAATTATAATCTACCATCAAACTTTTACATAAATACAATAAACTTCATCCATATGATGAAATTTTTTACGAAATTTAAACCTTGTTAAAATTCAAGTACCAGTGTCAAGATTCCTGTGTTAGGCTACAAGTGTAATTATAAAGTTACCACAATACTATAGAAAACTTTAGCATGAAACCTACAATCAATTATGTAGATCTCTTCAATCAATTCTCAAATGTGGGTTGACCCAACCCACTAGATATCAAAAAGGTTGGGGGAAATGACTTGAATTTGAAATTTAAATCTACAACTCCCCATAACCTCTCACAACTCCCATAGAATCTCCAATATTTTTCTAGCAATAGATAGCGAGAAAGATGGTAAAAAATAAGTGAAAGTCGTATGGACAATCACTCGAAAATAGAAAAGTGCCTAGAACCACATATATAACATGAAAATTTACAAAATTAGGTATTTAGATTGTTGACAATAATCCCCTTCCATTGTGATCGGGATTGGGATCGTTAGAGAACAAGAAAAGTATATTTTGGAGTTTTGAAATTTAAGGTGATTCAACTACGTAAGGATTTTGGAATTCATCATTTTAAGTAAGAAACTTGACCCGAAATTCATGTTAAAATATGTTTCGAATTATTTCCTTGGTATCAAAGCCATAAGGGTGAATTCCTTGTTGTAATACATGCTTCAATATGCCATTACATGATACAATTGGATTATGAATCTTGTATGTAAAATATTGAAACGTTATGTAGTCTTTAATGGCATCTTTCAACAATTTACTACTTTCTATACATTAATAATTATGTGGTGAGATTAGTATGGTTAGAAATGTATTTTAATGAGCTTTCCAACCATATAAAAAATTTAATTTTGGATTTAAAACGAAGAAGTTATGAGGTTTTGAAATTTAGATGTAAACATGAATTGTTACATGAAGATCAATAAAATTTGAAAGTTCATCACATGATAACTTCTTGTACACTGTGTTTTATACTTTTCATTTGATATGGTTGGATAGATTTTCTCAAGACCTTTCCAATGATATAAAGATCATTAATTTTAGCATTGTAATGAAGAAGTTATGATTTCTCGAAATTTGATTGAAAATCATGAATTTTGCATGATTTTGTTTGCCACTTTCACTCTCGGGCAGATTTGTTGATGTCCCAATGTGGCCATAAACATTGATTTTGTAAAATTTGACTACACAGATAAACTCAGAACGTTAAAACCAGTTAGGATGACCAATTGAAAAGTTTTTACGAGTACGACATGGCGACGCTAACATGCCCCATTTTTTTTTTATTAATTTAGAAAATTATTGCATATTGATCCCCGCACGTGAGGGCGTGCGTGGATCTCAATTTTAATTCTAAAAATTGCAAATTGGTCCCTGAATCATTCTTGATTTTTCAATATAAGTAATTTAATTTTTGGATTGTTAAAAACACTTTTTTTTATTTAATACTTGAAATAAATTTGTAAAAAGTATTAATTTTTTTTTTTTTTTGTTTAACTTGAGTGAATTCTGAATTTTGTTTTCATAAAATCAATAATATTTATTAAGTGGTATTTGGCTAGTGGGAGCTATCTTTGAAGTGCTCTCATTTTATTTTTATTTTTTTTGAAAAATGAAAAATACTTGAAAGTATTTAAAATACCACCTTTTATATACGTTATGAGTTGTATGGATCTTTAATTAGGTTATGTGATCTATTGTGACTTGTTTCCAATTTTTGTGTCGGATATTGCTAAATCTATGCACACTTATAACATCTTTAGAGAGAATGCTAGAAAAGTAAGGGCTATGAAATTTGTTAAAAAGTTACGTGCTTATTAAAATTAATAGATGGATTTGGAACATAACCTAGTGGAATACGTGAATATTTTTGGGACATTTTTGGTGATAAGTAGAATATGAGAATTCTAATGTCAATTCCATTTGTTGTTATTATATAGTAACAAATATTAAAATAAGGTTGAAAATCTGTATAATAAACTTAAATAATGTGAGTTTTATTCTTCGATTAAAATTGGAATTATTTTCTAGAAGAATTAATTTGTGATACCATGATATATATATCATAATTGAATAAACGAGCATATTTATGCTTTTACTGCACATTATGGAATTCAGAAATGCTACTTTTACAGGGGGGAGGGGACAACCCCCCTGACCGGTCCCCTCGCGGTAAGAGTAGAAAAACTCAATAGAATTACATAATTACACGGTATATTTTAATTCATGAATTGTTATGAATGCTAAGATCAGTAGAATTTACTTAGACATATTGATTGTTAGATTTCTTCGACGATTTTATCTTTTGCTTTGGAAATTTCTTCACGATTTACCTTTATCTTGCTCTTGTAGTTCTTTTGCCAAAGTGTCTAGAGCGACTCCCAAAGTATGTCATATGATCCAAAGGTAGAAAGCTCTAGATTTAGGGATACCTATCCTATTATGCCTTCATCTTCTGAGAGATCTCAACATATTGATGTGTTGCCTTATTCTATAACGAATCTATCATGTTCTAACGTTAATCTGGAACGTCTCAAACCGGGGTGTAGTTCCCAACATTGGGTTGATAAGAGTAGCGATAATTCGAATGATTATGACGACTTTAACGTCAACAATAGGTAGGTCTTTGAAGCTTCGAAGATATTCATTAACAATGACTCGAGTGAAATTTAGGACCATTCCAAACTGCGAATTGCCATCCTTAGGACTATACAGATCCACATGCATTAAATGGATATGGGGCTTAGGTTTTCCTTTTATCATTTTTTTCGTAACAATCTTTATTCCTACAATATCGCTCCTAACTTACTCCAAATGGATGGGCCCATATGACAGGATTTTTTTTGCTATGGAATACTGTGGGTTTGGGGAGAAAGCTTTCCCTAGACATTCTTCAATCCATTTAACATTTCGTGAAGATGGGAAACGAAGCAAACTCACAAAAATGTACGACAATTTCTCCTCACTTTCCTATGATGGACTTTTGAAGACAAAGAGGAGAGATAAATGATCAATTTATTCTTAAAAAAGATAGAGATACACATCTGAATATATAGCCATACTTGAATACTTTTTCAAAGATTCTTCTATTAACAATCCTACCAACTACAACTAAACCATGCTTGTCAACACAATAACTTGTAGTAGGTGTAAACTAGCCTAACAATTCATCATTACATGTGTTAGACATTAATCAAAAATATTGTTGAGTGATAACAAAGATGTCACACATGGTNCTATGCACACTTATAACATCTTTAGAGAGAATGCTAGAAAAGTAAGGGCTATGAAATTTGTTAAAAAGTTACGTGCTTATTAAAATTAATAGATGGATTTGGAACATAACCTAGTGGAATACGTGAATATTTTTGGGACATTTTTGGTGATAAGTAGAATATGAGAATTCTAATGTCAATTCCATTTGTTGTTATTATATAGTAACAAATATTAAAATAAGGTTGAAAATCTGTATAATAAACTTAAATAATGTGAGTTTTATTCTTCGATTAAAATTGGAATTATTTTCTAGAAGAATTAATTTGTGATACCATGATATATATATCATAATTGAATAAACGAGCATATTTATGCTTTTACTGCACATTATGGAATTCAGAAATGCTACTTTTACAGGGGGGAGGGGACAACCCCCATGACCGGTCCCCTCGCGGTAAGAGTAGAAAAACTCAATAGAATTACATAATTACACGGTATATTTTAATTCATGAATTGTTATGAATGCTAAGATCAGTAGAATTTACTTAGACATATTGATTGTTAGATTTCTTCGACGATTTTATCTTTTGCTTTGGAAATTTCTTCACGATTTACCTTTATCTTGCTCTTGTAGTTCTTTTGCCAAAGTGTCTAGAGCGACTCCCAAAGTATGTCATATGATCCAAAGGTAGAAAGCTCTAGATTTAGGGATACCTATCCTATTATGCCTTCATCTTCTGAGAGATCTCAACATATTGATGTGTTGCCTTATTCTATAACGAATCTATCATGTTCTAACGTTAATCTGGAACGTCTCAAACCGGGGTGTAGTTCCCAACATTGGGTTGATAAGAGTAGCGATAATTCGAATGATTATGACGACTTTAACGTCAACAATAGGTAGGTCTTTGAAGCTTCGAAGATATTCATTAACAATGACTCGAGTGAAATTTAGGACCATTCCAAACTGCGAATTGCCATCCTTAGGACTATACAGATCCACATGCATTAAATGGATATGGGGCTTAGGTTTTCCTTTTATCATTTTTTTCGTAACAATCTTTATTCCTACAATATCGCTCCTAACTTACTCCAAATGGATGGGCCCATATGACAGGATTTTTTTTGCTATGGAATACTGTGGGTTTGGGGAGAAAGCTTTCCCTAGACATTCTTCAATCCATTTAACATTTCGTGAAGATGGGAAACGAAGCAAACTCACAAAAATGTACGACAATTTCTCCTCACTCTCCTATGATGGACTTTTGAAGACAAAGAGGAGAGATAAATGATCAATTTATTCTTAAAAAAGATAGAGATACACATCTGAATATATAGCCATACTTGAATACTTTTTCAAAGATTCTTCTATTAACAATCCTACCAACTACAACTAAACCATGCTTGTCAACACAATAACTTGTAGTAGGTGTAAACTAGCCTAACAATTCATCATTACATGTGTTAGACATTAATCAAAAATATTGTTGAGTGATAACAAAGATGTCACACATGGTTTATCACTCCTCCTTTACATTTTTATTAGAAACACCAAGACATTCTATTATTGTTTCAAACCTCTCCTTAAGCAATGCTTTGGTGAAGATATCAACCACTTGCTCCTTTGAACTGCAGTGCCTCAATTCCACCTCTTTCATTTCTTGAGCTTCCCTTATGAAATGATACTTGATATTTATGTGTTTTGTCTTTCCATGGAATACTGGATTCTTCACAATAGCTATAGCAGATTGATTGTCACAAAGAATGGTAGTTGCATCAGTTTGTTGGTGCCTCAAATCCTTCAACATTTTCCTCAACCATATTGCCTGATTCGTTGTCTCAGTTGCTGTTATATATTCTCTTCAGCAGTTGATTGTGCCACCATTTTTTGTTTGATTGAGTTCAACCAAACAAGGCTTGAACCAGCGTAGAAAGTATAGTCTGAAGTACTCTTCATGTAATCAACAGAACCGGCTCAATCACTATTAGTAAAGCCAGTTAGAACTAGAGTTTTTGACTTCTTGAAACTGATTCCAAACTCCTCTGTTCTTCTGATATATCTCAGTACTCTTTGTATCTTGAAAATGAATTTCACAGGGCTCTTGCCTGAATCTAGATAGCATATTTATAGCAAACATCAGGAATGGTCTTGTGGCTATTAGGTGAAGCATCCAACCAAGCTCCTATAAACCTTTTCATCAATTTTATTTGCATCATCATCTTTCATCAGTTTTGAATTCTGAACTAAAAGGGTGTTAACTGATTTACAATTCTCCATATTGAACTTCCTTAACACCTCTTCAACATACTTCTTCTAGCAAACAAAAATACCATCCTTTGATTGATCAATCTCTATTCTAAGGAAATATTTCATTTTACCCAAGTCTGACATCTCAAAAACTTTTTTCAATTCATTATTTACCTCTTCAATTAAGGCTGCATTGCTTTCTATGATTAATAGATCATCTACATATAGTGAGATAACAATCAACTCCTCATCCACTTGTTTGATATAAAGTGTTTGTTCATTGACACTTTTACTAAAACCAAGGCTACTCAGATGTTGGTCGATTCTGCTGTACCAATTTCTCGGTGCCTATTTCAAACCATATAAGGCTTTCTTCAATAGGTACACATTATCCTCTTTTCCTTCTTTGATGAAGCCTTCAGGTTGCTGAATAAAAATCTCCTCATTCAAGTGCCCATTTAGGAAGGAAGATTTTACATCAAGCTGATATAACTTCCATTCTGATTGAGCAACCATTGCAAATACTAACCTTATTGTTTCAAATCTGGCAACTGGAGCAAATGTATCAGTAAAATCAATTCCATATTGCTGAGCATAGCCTTTTACAACTAGCCTAGCTTTGAACTTATTGATTGAACCATCAGCATTCAATTTTGTCTTGAATACCTATTTAACACTAATAATAGTTTTGTTTCTTGGTCTGTCTACAAGTATCCAAGTGTTATTATTTTCAATTGCCTTAAGCTTTTCCTTCATTACTTCTATCTAATCTTGGAATGAGCTATTTCATTGAAGGTTGCAGGCTCTAGAATTGCTACATTGCAGGTGGCATAAATGTCCTGAAGTGATCTGGTTTTCACTCCATTTTCTGAATCTGATTCACTATCAGGTTCAGCTTCATCCTTAACTTCTTCATCATTATTATCAGCATCTTTACTTTGTGAGATCAGTCTTGGAGTCTCAGTTTTATTCATAGAATTTGACTCACAATTCCATGAAGAATTCTCATCAAACTTAACATCTCTGCTGGAAAAAATCTTGTTGGTTTGAGGATTATAGATTCTATATCCTTTAGCATTATCACAATAACCAACTAGAACTCATGTTTCAGCTTTTTGACTCAACTTGTCCATTTTTACATTAGGTATGTGTATCTAACATACACTTCCAAACACTTTCAGATGAGAAACATTTGGCTTAACTCCATACCAAGTCTCATGGGGAGTTAACCTATCCAAAGCTTTAGTGTGCCACCTATTGAGTAGGTAAATTGAGGTGTTTACTACCTCAGCCTAAAACATGTTTGGCACATTCTTCTCAAGCATTAAACACCTAGCCATTTCCATGGCTGTTCTATTTTTCCTTTCACAAATCCCATTTTGTTGAGGTGAGTAAGGAATAGTTAACTGATGTTTAATTCCTACTTCCTCACAAAATTTATCAAACTGATTATTAGTATATTCAGTTCCATTATCAGTCCTAATGGCCTTTATTTTGCAATCACTTTCATTCTCAATCAGGTTCCTAAACTTTTGAAACACTGCAGGAACTTCAAACTTCATTTGAAGGAAATAAACTTAACACATTCTGGTTAGATCATCAATAAAGAGGACAAAATTTCTACTTCCATTCAGAGTTGAAGTCCTCATAGGTCCGCAGACATCAGAATAAACCAACTGAAGTCTGCTTTGTGCTCTCCTGGACTGGTTTTTAGGAAAAGAAAGTCTGGTTTGTTTCTCCATTTGACAAATATCACAAACATAGGCAACATCACATACTTTCGGCATATTTTCAACCAACTCCAATTCATTCAAATGTTTAAGTGGGGTATAGTTAGCATGCCCAAAATGTTTGTGCCATAATTCAGATTCAACCACAGTACTAGTATAGGCATGTGAACTCATATTTTTCCACTCCACAAGAAAACTCCTATGTCTCATTTATACTCTCATCAATTGTACAACAACTATGCTTAAATATTAAGGTGTAGTTCTTCTCAATTAATTGGCCAACACTTATCAAACTTTGGTCAATATTTGGAACATACAAAAGATCATAAATAAGTTTAGTACCTGTTGGTGTCTGAACTGAAACCTTGCCAATTCCTTTCACCTCAACATACTTCCAATTTCCTACTTTCACCTTTGATCCGTAGCCATTATTCATCTCCACAAAGATGTTTAAATTTGAAGTCATACGGTAGATGCAGCAACTATCAAGTAGCCATGTTTCAACCTTGCTGGAAGTTGTGCAGTTTATAGTTGAAAACAGATGTTCTTTAGCCTAATCTTCTGCAACTTTAGCCTGCTGAAGTTCCTTCTTCTCCTTTTGATTCTTGTAAACTTTCTCAATATGTCCAAATTGTTTGCAAGACTTGCATTGGACTCCAGGTCTAAACTAACACTATTTGGGTGAATGGCCTTTTATTTTACAATGTGGACATGGATGATACTTATCATCCTTGCCTGAGCTTTTGGCCTTAACTTCCTTTTTCTCATTTTGAGGCTTCTTCCCACAAAAAATTATTTGAGCTCTCTGCTTTCCTTTTACAAACAGAGCACCCTCAACCTGTTCTTCTTACCTAAACAATCAACTTTGTTCTATGGCATGAAGGGCATTCACAAGTTCAACCAAAGAGATACTAGCCAAGTCCCTTGAATCTTCGAGTGAAGAAATTTTGGATTCAAACTTCTCTAGCAGATTGATTAACACCTTTTCCACAACTCTTTTTTCTGGAAAATCATCTCCAAGTAGTCTTATCTGATTTACCACCTTCATTAGCCTATCAGCAAACTCTTTAACCGTTTCTGAATCCTTAATTTTCAAGGTTTCAAATTCTCTCCTGAAGTTCAGCACCTATATCTGTCTGGTCATTTCATTGCCTCTAAATTCCTAATTCAACCTATCATATGCTTCCTTTGCAGTTTCACAAGTGATTATCCTTGTGAATATAGCATCTGAGATGCCTGGTTGTATGTAAGAAAGGGCCTTAAACTTCTTGCTTATTTCCTCACTATGCTATTTCAACTGAGCTATGGTGGGATTAGCCCCCAATGGTGGTGGTTCAACACCAGTTTTAGTGATTTCCCAAAGGTCATAAGCTTTTAAATATGCTTTCATTTTTGCAAATCAGAAGTCATAATTATCTCCTATGAATGCTGAAGGTAAAAGGGTGGAAAAGCCACTTGAAGCCATATCATTCACTCACCAAAAACACTCGGCTACATGAGGTTACACACTAGTTTTCTCTCAAAGTTGCTGGTAAGGTTCTTACCGATATTTAAAGCTCTTACCGATTTTGACAGATCTTACCATTTTTTGAAGTTACGGATTTGATAGATCTTATCGGATTTGCACAATGTTTACTAGTTTTGCACACAACTTACCGTATTTGCTATGAGCTTACCGATTTTGATCTCTCTTATCGGATTGTGCAGAAACACTCTGTTTTTGCATTTTTTCTGCTCTTTTTTATTTCTTCAAAGATCATTAAGGGCTCTGATACCACTGATGGACTTTTGAAGACAAAGAAGAAAGAAAAATGATCAATTCATTCTTAAAAAAGATAGAGATACACAGCTGATATATAGCCATACTTGAATACTATTTCAAAGATTCTTCTAACAACTATCCTACCAACCACAACTAAACCATGCTTGTCAATATAATAACTTGTAGTAGGTGTAAACTAGCTTAACAATTCATCATTACATGTGTTTATTGTTGAGTGACAACAAAAATGTTACACATGGTTCATCATCCGAGGACATGCCTTAAGCTTGCCATTACTTTAATAAAGTGCATAATGGAGAAGAAATTTTCCTTTTTGTTCATGGTAATTGGAAACTTCAACCTAATGACCCCCATCCTTCTACGATTATGCCCCAATTTTACAGCGAGTATAGTAAGTGTTTTTCCTTTGTTTATTTCTTGCATTTTAGCTTAAAAGACGTTGTATTTGACTATTTTGGTGCAAATAAACAACTGGCTCCCCTTTGCAACCGAGCTTCGTGCTTTGATAGTACCCATTCTTAATTTATGTTCTGAGGTTCGTGAAGCTGAAAGACTACTCTACCCATCTAATCTTAAATTGCACAATATTGTTATCCAAGTAACTATAGGTAAGTTTATGTATTGGTTTGTATTTTTCAAAGAATATCTCTTAGTTTTGGATAATATCTAATTTATTTTTTAATAGTGTAAACTGACTTTGGTACCACTCTTTCAGCAGCCCCTAAGCGTACATTTCATGGGCGATTAGCCTGGAAAAAAGTCTAGCTTTTTGGAAAAAATGTGCGATATTCTTCACAAGAAATTAGGGAAGGTCAAAAGTGAGCGAGAAAAATACAAAGAGATGAGTTGAAAGGGTGCAAAAGCTTTTTTGTGAGAGAGGCTTCCTTGGTGACTGATGCCAAAAAGATCTCTTTAGATCTGGAATTAGCTAAGGAAGATCATGTAACCAATGTTGTTAAAGCTGAACGCAGCATCCGACATCTTAGAAAGGAGTTCCAATTAACTAAGTCTGAGCAGGATGTTGCTTTTATGGAACTCGATAATGTGAGGAATGAAATAGCTTTCACTTCGTAGTCAAATGGAGAATAATGAGACAAGATTAGCCATTGCAGAGTCTAGACTCTTTGGAGAAATTGCTCGTAAGGTAAGATTAGTTGAGGATGCTATGCAGGACGGAGAAATAAACTTTTTGATATTATTAGAAGTTTTCGTGCTAAGTGGACTATGGGCTTTTTGAAGGCTCATGAAAATGATGTCGAAGATACCCTGCTTCAATGATTCATCCATTGGCCTCTAGGGCTCTGGATGCTCTATCCGTTCCTACTGACTCTTTACACCCTATAGATTTTCAAGCTATTCATTCGAGGGAGGTTGTGACTACTATTGAGCAGGTTGAGTCTCCTTCCCTCGCTCCTCATTTTCCTTCTGAAGCGATGGTGTCCTCTTGGGGTGAAGTTCAAGTCAACCACGATGATCCAGCTTTTCGAAATCTCTAGCCCTTGCTTGATTTAGAAAGATATCTTATTTTTGTCTTATATTTTAGTGATAGCAAAATTTCATTTCCTTTTTGTATAAAGTTGCTCGTTCAGCAATTTCTTTAAGTTCGCACTCGTTTGTTATTCATTTACACTTTGCGAAAATGCTTTTAAGAGAATTTGGTATAAATGATATAATTTGTTGAATACAAAATTTTATTAATCATTCTTATTAACACAAAGGATGATAAATTATTATCTTTTCCTTCTCCATGGCTTTTCACTATACTAATACTTCATGTAATTTTCAGTTTGTCATGACATCATCTTCGAACGTAAATTGATGTGGTTTCGCCATTAGTGATAAGGTTTCTTTGGGTGACAATCAGACTCTATATTTCTTTGGTGGAATAAGCCTTGCCTTTTATTTCAGAATTTCATTTGGCGGGATAAGCCTCTCATTTGATTTCACAATGGGTGGAAAGGGGCTTGTATTTTGTTTAAAAATAAAATGAGGGATAAACCTTTTGTCAATAGTTTTCGTTTCGACAACCTTATTTTGAGATCCATCATTGTTTCGATTGTTTCATTATTTATTCTTCTCCTGATTCTTGCGAAATTATCCTTACTGGTAGGTAAATTTTACAACGTACCATTCGCAGTATTAGATACTTGCTTTCCTGAAAGAAGGCTTTTCAAGCATGTGTTTCCTTTTATTATTCTGTTTCTTTCCCAACTTTATTCTCAAGATGATTCGTTCCTCTGGAACTAAATCTTCTTCAACGAGATGAGATATTTGGCCATAGGTACCTTAGGGCAATGACCCAAACATTGGATCAAAAACACTTCCAAATGGAATATTTATGGAGTTTACTTTCAAAGGATGGCTTGGGCCATGGCCTGTATGCTTGACACATCGCATTGGGAAAATGTGATTCCCTACATTATTATCGAATATAAATGAAAGAGATGCAGTTTTTAGGATTACCTTAAATCTATAAATTTTTTAGTGTGAGTTGGGAGTTGTTGGTTGGTGTTCTCTATACCTTCTCATGCATAAGGGAATTTGATTACAATATTAATTACTCTAGCTGAAGGTTGGGGGTTCGTGATGTTGATCATGCTTGCAATGAGTCTGCACACCATTGTTTCATTTCCTTATCCCATCTTCTCGCTGAACATGGAGGCTTCTGACTCCTCGGTTACATAGACATGTTCTTTTGCCCATTTTGCATCCTGGTCATTTTGAGCACTTCAAAGCATTCGTCCATATCATAGCCTTTCGTGTGAAAGACTTTACAAGATTTTGCATTTTATCTTCCAGGGGATAGGTATGCTTTGCTTGTGCATTGAGAGGATCCTATAGGGAATGTATGCATTCTGCCTAGGCCTATTCGCGTGATATCACAATCTAGAACATTCAAATGCGAAGGTAGAACATTCAAACCTTTTCGCTCTTCGATCTCTCCAATGATTATGTTGGTGATATTTCCAATCATGAAAGTTTACATTGTCCACAAGTCTTTCCAGAGCAGATATGTTAGTTTGTTATTCCCTCCATTCCTCTTTCGATGTAATATTGAAGGCTTTTGATGCTTGTAATTTGCCACTATTCTCGAGAAAGAAACTAGTATCAGACTTTCTTTCTCCTTGGCCGATTTCATCTTGCCTTTGTATTCTTAAACTTTGCACATAGATACATAATTTATGCTTCTAGTGCTTTGAGGTTTTCTGTCATTTCTTGTACAACCTTCGATGTATGCATACTTTTTCATTGATGGCGTCCAATAGAAGAAGTACCAGCCTAAAAATCCATCAGTGTTTCTTCAGCTTTCATTTTGGACTGGCATCACTATTAGCCGGATCGTCACTGGATTCTAATGTTTCAGTGTCCAATACTCTTATTTCTTTTGGATCTACTTCTATTTATCTCATCTCTTCATATCTCAATTTTTTTTAACTCTAATAGAGATTTTCGTGATTTACTTTGCTCAAGTTTCCCACCAACGACGTCAATTTGTTGGCAATAGAAATCGGACAAAAACATTCTCACTTAATCAGGGCTTTCACCTCCAAAACTCATTAGTTTTGATACTCAAATCGGAGCAAGAGAAGAAATGGATATTACAAGGAAGATATTTGAATTTGCATTTAGGCGGGAGTATGATGCAGGAGGGTCCAAGTCAGATGTTGAGTTGTCAGATAACACGTTAATGGCTATAAAGTATCACGAGTTGGCAGATCGATGAAGGATGGCAAGTGATCGAGTAATTTTGGTGATTTAGATGTGTTTCGATAATTTGGCCATAACTTTGGCTACAGTTATCAGAATCATAATTATGACCACAATTCAGAAAGCTTGTTTCGGCGCAAACGTTGTGGACACCAGCTTCGCCCGATGTATGCTGTTTACGACCTCATATTTCGCTATTTTCCCTTCCGAATTACTATTTTTAGTTAAATTTTGCTATTTTTGATAATATTTCGATTGCATATTAGGAGATTATTTTTAACCCAATTTGGGCTAGATTTTTCGCAGACAACCTATTTTATTTCGTATTTTAATTTGACATGATTTTTGGAATTTTACCATTTTTGATAAATTCGGATTTTTGCTATAAAGTCCGGCTAGATGTAAGAAGTTCTTTAGACTTCAGAGATATTTTCTCTGTGTTTTCGACGTTAATTTTTTATTTTTCCCTGTGAATTACGTGGTAGAACTAGCTTGAAGAATAATCCCTATTCTGCTCGACGTTAGTTGGTATCAGAGCTTCAACGTCTTCTTCCTGGGTATTTCATCAGTTTCAATTGCTGAAGGTCGTGGTCATCATGGGTAGGTTCCGATTGAGGAAGTCCAACACCGTAATCATAATATTCAAGTTGTCATAATTGAAGATTTGTAGAGGTAAGTTGCACAGTTAACCCAGCGCCTAGCGATGCGCGATTTGAAGGATCGTGAGGTCTTCGATCTTGATTCTGATTCCACTAATTTTGAAAATTCCTACCACCAACGTGATCTATTTCGGGATCACTGTGGTCAGAAGGAGCGTCACAAGGATCTCAATTTTCGTATGGATCTGCTCAAATGTTCTGATACGTTACAGGCTGAGGGATTTATATACTGGATAAATGAAGTGGAATGTATCTTTGACTACAAAGAAGTCCCCGATTATGTGAAAGTAAAATTGGTTGCCATTAAACTCAAGAGCAGGGTGTCTGCATGGTGGGAACGGTTGAGATGCTCAAGGGACGGCAAGGCAAACCTAAGATCACTGATTGGGAGAAGATGAAAAAGAAAATGAAGGGTCACTTTCTTTCCTTTGGTTATACTCAAACCTTATTTCAGCGACTTCATACGTTGAGGCAGGGTGTGAGATTAGTCGATGATTACACGGAGGAGTTTTACCAGTTGGTTGCTCGGAATGACTTATCTGAAATGAAGGAACAGATGGTAGTACGGTACTTGGGAGGGTTGCGTCAGTCCCTGTAGGATGTCCTCAACTTTCACTCACTGTGGACAGTTTCAGAAGCATATCAGCGTGCACTTGCTGTTGAAAAATAGCAGAACAGGAGGCCAGTGATCAGGATCGATCAGAACAATCGACTAGTTCGTCCTCAGGATTCTCGACCTGTCCAGAGGATACCACAGGGTGATTTAATCCTTCTATTAAATGTTTTCGTTGTAGTGAACAAGGGCATAGGGCTACTGATTGCAGGAAGCCTGCTAGTCAAAAGGGGAAAATTTTGTTGATTGAGGAGGACGTGGTAGATGAGACTGAGGAGATTGAGAAGGCTATGTATGACGATGATGACATTGATGAGGTGCTGTATAGAGATGGCCATGAGACTTTGGTCGTTCGCAAGAGTTTACTGACTCCCAAGGACGATTCAGGAGACGATTGGTTGAGAACTAATATTTTCCACACGACCTACACAGTTGCTGATAAAGTCTGCAAAATGATCATTAACAGTGGCAGTTGTGAGAATGTAGTGTCCGAGAGGCTGTCCAAAAATTGCAGTTGAAAACAGATCGTCATCCCAAACCATACAAGTTGTTTTGGCTGAATAAGGCAGTAGGTAACGGTAGATTGGCGATGTCTCATATCATTTTCAATTGGTGGCAATATTTTGATCATTCTTGGTGTGATGTTGTGTTAATGGATGCATGTTATGTATTGTTGGGTCGATCTTGACAGTATGATCACAGTGTTATCCATGATGGATGGAAGAATACATATTCTCTTAACATCAAGGGGAAGAAGATTGTATTGGCGCCCCAGCGAGAAGGGCCCTCTCCTACTCCAGTAGCCAACAGTACTAATCTACTTTCTATGTCCAGGTTTTTAGAAGAGGTTGAACATGGGGATGTAGTATATGCTCTACTACCTTACGGGGATAGTATAGTGATGTTAGTGGATTCTGAGTTACCAGCAGATGTGCAGCAACTACTAGCAGAATTCACTAACCTTATGCCCGAGGACCTTCATCTTGGACTATCACTGACCTTATGCCCGAGGACCTTCATCTTGGACTATCGCCTATAAATGATATTTAGCATCAGATTGATCTTGTTCCAGGATCGAGCTTTCCTAATCGACCAACATACTGCCTTAGTCCTAAGGAGGTTGAAGAGTTATAGCGACAAGTGGTGGAGCTATTGGAGAAGGGTTATATTCGGAAAAGTATGAGCACTTGTGCAGTCCTTGCATTACTTGTGCCGAATAAAGATGGCTCATGGTGTATGCGTGTTGATAGTCGAGTAATAAATAAAATTACTGTGAAATACAAGTTTTCAATTCCCTGACTGGATGATATGTTGGATCAACTATCCGGCTCTACGATATTCTCAAAGATTGACCTGAAAAGTGGATACCACCAAATCATAATAAGGCCTAGAGATAATGGAAGACAGCTTTCAAAACGCAACACAGTTTATATGAGTGGATGGTCTTGCCTTTTGGCCTATCAAATGCTCCCATTACATTCATGAGATTTATGCACCAGGTCTTATGACCTTTTATGGGAAAATTCATCGTGGTTTACTTCGAGGATATCCTCATTTATAGTCCGACGCGGGCCTCACACTTTGATCATCTTCGCGCTATTTTTGATATGTTGAAAAGGATATGCTTATTTGTTAATCAGAAGAAGTGTTCATTTTTTACTACTTGTGTAACTTTTCTTGATTTTGTTGTGTCTACTGATGGTGTTCATTTTGATCGGTCAAAGATAGACGCAGTCTTGGAATGGCCTAAACCTAAAAACTTGCACGATGTCAGGAGCTTCCATGGGTTAGCATCATTCTATCGGCGGTTCAATAGAAACTTTAGCACTTTGATTACTCACATCACAAAATTCTTAAGGGACGTGATTTCAAATGGTCTGAGGAAGCAAAAGCCAGTTTTTAGTTAGTCAAACAGAAGATGACGGAAACACCAGTCTTGGCACTCCCTGATTTTGACAAGGTGTTCGAGGTAAATTGTGATGCATCAGGCGTTGGCATTGGAGGTGTTTTGAGTCAGTCGGGATGGTCGATTGCTTTCTTCAGTGAGAAGCTCTCGGGATCCAAGAAAAACTATTCCACCTATGACCTAGAGTTCTACGCCATAGTTCAGTCCCTAAAATATTGGTGCCACTATCGGTACAGAAGGAGTTCATTCTATTTACTGATCATGAGGCCCTAAAGTACATTAATGGTCGCACAAGCTAAATAGACGGCATGCCAAGTGGGTGGCATACATGTAGGAGTTTACCTTTACACTTAGGCACCAAGTAGGGAGCCTAAATCGCGTTGCGGATGCATTGAGTCATCGTACTATGCTCATCACCACTACTAGTACCAGAGTTACAAGTTTTGAGACTTTTTCAGATATGTATGTAGATGATCCTTTCTTCGACAGTATATTTCAAGAAGTAACTAACGATCACCGTCATGATTTTGTTTTACATAATGGCTATCTGTTTCGTAGATTACAGCTGTGCATCCCAGATTGTTCATTGAGGCAGGAAATTATCAGCGAACTTCACAATGAGGGACACTTTGGTCGAGATAAAATATTATGACTTTTATTGGCCCAAATTGACAAGTGATGTTGCGCATTATGTGAACCGTTGTTATGTTTGTCAATGGTATAAAGGGGTTCTCACCAATGCGGGCTTGTACACTCCTTTACCTGTTCCTGAAGCTCCTTGGTTCGATGTCCGCATGGATTTTGTATCGGGTTTACCCCATACCCAATGAACCGCGGATTCTATCCTTGTTGTGGTTGACAGATTTTCGAAGATGGCATTTTGTAGTTTGCAGGAAGACTATGGATGCTACTCGGATTGTCCATCTTTATTTTCGGGAGATTGTGCATTTACATGGCATTCCTCGATCTATCCCTACATATCGTGATACCAAGTTCATCAGTCATTTCTGGAAGAGTTTGTGGGGAAGACTGGGGACAAAACTGAATTTTAGCAGCGCCTATCACCCCCAGATAGATGTCAGACCGAGGTAATGAACCAGAGTTTGGGCTACCTTTTTTGGTGTTTGGCAGGAACTACGTCGAAG
>CAIGRB010123263.1:105641-115881 GCA_903798255.1 Fraxinus quadrangulata | reverse complement strand
ATCGACATTTCGACGACATCATTGACATCCACTCCTCAGCTTCCTACCTCCATCGTCCATCATATGCGCCCTAGCAGGTAAAACTAAAAGTCCTTGTACTATATGAATATCCATACATGGACTTGCGGGACTATTGTTACGTGCTCATGTTAGGCCCGCCACTTCACCTTCCACGTGTTAGTAGAGGTAGTCCATACCATGCAACGCGTCAGTCGAAGTGATTGCACATGGGACGAACTGATTGCACAAGCCAAAGTGATCACATCAGGGACGAACTGAAAGTATGCTAGCAAAAGAACCACTCATCTGCAATACACCACGGATGTAAAGACCCGTACTTCACTTCCACAACTCCACACCTGCCTCCCCCCTCGTTTCGCCCCAGCAAAAGATCTTTTGTACAAAGATTTTTCAAAAGTCAAATTCCTAACTGATGGGATGCATGGCAGCACCCAAATGGTCAATTCAATTGTTATTGTCAGAGATACTCAATGTCAGCCAGCCTATGGAGAGACGGATTGACACCTAGGATGGAAAAAGCCTAGATGATCCGATAACATGTGTCATCGCATCCAACAACTCTCCTCTTCCCATCCTTGGTATAAATACTCCCTCCATACGCCAGAAGAAAGGATTGGAACCCGATTTTCTCCTACTACATTGTGTATTCAAGTATCAATCTCTTCCTTGATATTATCATTTTACTATTACACCGATTCAACCACTTTCCAGTTGGCATTTTGCCTCCGGTGAACCTTTTTCGATTAAACTATAAACTGACTTGACCGTCGGAGTGGTTGCAGTCGCTCCCAACCCCTCTGGGAAAAGCCACGAGCTACTAACGACGTGTCACGTGTGTAGGAAGAGCTGACGTGAAGACTTATCTTGTTGGCCACGTGTCTAGCTATTTTTCGAGGTCAACAGCTTCCATGATAGTGTGGCTAATCCTGCTAAACAATTCAAAGGTACTTCATGAAAAAAATGATCAGTCAACCTGCTAAATTCTCAATTATTTTGCCTATAAATTCACGACTCAATATAATATCATATAACCTTAAGTAAAAATTGCATTGAAACAAAAGATAGTTTTCCATTGAGAATGACTATGTTGAAATGTTAAAATAGCTTGAGGTTATTTATGTCATTTTACCATTCTTCATTCTATTTGTTAGTTAGGATGTGTATAAATAGGGGCTTCCATTCCTGTAAATATATAGTTTTCATTTTATATAATTGAATGATATTTCCCGCCATTTTCTCTCTCAATTCAGATCCATTCTTCACATTTCTACATGATATCAGAGCGTAAATTGCTCATTCTGTATGCAATTCTGTGATCTTTTTACTGTGAATTTCATCAGTAATTGATGGCGAGAGACTTTAGTGTTCAGGCGGAGGTTCAAATTCAATTTGAACAAGTGAATTCAGTCCATGGATCATCAGCTGAGGATACAGCTGGAACGGATGCCATTTCTGTGATTAATCGCTTAATGAGCGATCCAAGCAATCCTTATTATCTTCACTATGGAGATAACACTGGAATGCAATTGATTTATGTTACTTTCACTGAAGAGAATTACGTGACATGGAGTCGAGCAGCAACCATAGTGCTTAGTGTTAAAAATAAAGAAGGATTTGTTTATGGATCTATCATCAAGCCTTCTCAGGATGATCCACTTTATACTGCTTGGAGGAGGTGTAACCATGAGGTCTCCTCTTGGATTATCAATTTGATACCTAAGGAGCTTTATCCAAGTGTGATGTCCAAGGATTCAGCTAGAGATATTTGGATCGAAATGGGTGATAGATACAGTCGGGAAAATGGTCCTCAGATCTATGAATTGAAGAAACAAATTGCTTCAATTTCTCAGGAGAACAACTCAGTTAATTCCTAATTTAACAGGCTCAAAGGACTATGGGAGGAATTGGAAAATTATAGGCCAAGCAATAATAACACGGATTATAAACAAGAGGGGCAAATTATGCAATTTTTCATGGGTTTAGATGAACACTTTGCTGGTGTTAGAGATCAAATTTTGTTGATGAATCCATTACCTTCGTTGAACAAAGTTTTTGCACTTGTTCTACAAGATGAAAGGCAAAAGGAGATAAGTTCTGGTAAACAAGCAACACATGATGCTACTGCTTTTGTAGGTTAAGCCGTGCAGAAATCATTCAATCAGAGATTCAATTTTGTTAATCCTAATCAGAAAAGAAAGAGACCTATATGAATTTACTGTGGTATGCCTGGACATATCAAAGGCAAATGTTATAAGTTGATTGGATATCCTCCTAATCAGATAGTTAACAAAGGAAAACCTCCCGTGGTTAATGTTGTAGGACAAGCTCGTCAATGCCCAACATCTAGCAATAATGCATCAGGAATATTGAATTCTCTTTCACAACTTACCATCACTCCAAATCAGTGTCAGCATATCCTATCTATCTTAATGCCTTAGTTGCAAAGTCAGATTGCTCAAAACCAACAGCCTCAGGATGTATCTTCATCTTTTTCAACAAATCCTGATTCATTTGCTTTCTCAGGTAATCAAGTTCATATTGATTATCCATCAGTTGCAGATAAATGGATCATTGACACTGGTGCTTCAGAACATATGATATATTCTATTAATCATTTGGCTGCTGTGTCTACTGTTGTTGGTGCCTCTGTGAAGTTGCCTAATGGTGACAATGTGGCTGTTACTCACATTAGAAAAGTGAAGTTATCACCTACTTTATACTTGAGCAATGTGCAGGTTGTGCCATCGTTTAAGTTCAATTTAATATCAATTAGCAAATTGACGCTTGAACATAATTGTTGTCTGATGTTTTCTCATGATGCTTGTTTTATTCAGGATCTTTCAACATGGAGGACGATAGGAATAGACAAACTTGAGCATTGACTCTATCATTTCCAACAGCCTCAACCTCAAATCAATGATCAACCCTCACAATACTATCAGCTCAAATATGATTCTGACAATTCCAACATCAGAAAATCTAATGCTATTTCTAGTTTTCCTTTTCAATGTAAATTTGATATTCCTGTTTGTATTCTAATGTCAAAATGAATATTGATCTTTGGCATTGTCGATTAGGACATAAATCTATTCCCAATATTGAAGTCAATAAAGAATTACACTGTATTAACTGTCCTTTAGCCAAACAATATAGACTGCCATTCCCTAACAGTGAGATTAAAGCTTCACATCAATTTGAAATCATTCATTGTAACATTTGGGGACCTTATTCTGTCCCTTCTTTGGATGGTTCGAAATATTTTCTAACCATTATTGATAATTTTAGTAGAATGACATGGAGTTACCTTATGAGGGAAAAATCTCAGACTAGAACTCATATTTAGTTATTCTATCACCTTATTCAAACTCATTTTCAGTGTAATATAAGAACCATTAGATCTGATAATGGTCCAAAATTTCAAATGATTGATTTCTACCTTTCAAAAGGAATTATTCATTAGCCGAGTTGTGTTGAAACACCTCAGCAAAATGGTGTGGATGAAAGAAAGCACCGGCACATACTCAATGTTGCTAGAGCCCTTAAATTCCAAGCAAATCTACCTGATCATTTCTGGGGTGATTGCATAGTGACAGCCACATATATTATAAACAAAACACCCACCGTACTTCTTGCCAACTAATCACCCTATGAAGTATTATTCAAAGCCATACCACCATATAACACTTTCAAAGTTTTTGGGTGTCTCTGCTATGCATCCACCTTGAAGAGAAATAGAACCAAATTTGAGCCAAGAGCCATCCCCTGCATCTTTATTAGCTATCCTTTTGGAATGAAGGCTTATAAACTTTTTAATCTCAAGACCAAAGCTGTTTTTGTCTCTAAAGATGTCCTATTCTATGAAAATATTTTTCCTTTTCATAATCCTATTTTTCTTGCTTCACTATATAAGTCTGACACTATCAGTCAACCTTCCTATACTTCATTTCCCATTACCTCTAATTTAAATGGTGATGAGTTTTCTTAACTTCCAATTTCAAATAACTCTGAAACATCAGAACATCAAAGTCCTCAAAATCCAATCCAATCCAACCATCTTCTGATATATCTTCCTCTTCATCTATGGAATCTAGTCCACCCTTATCCACAGATCCTTCACTACCTCACATCATTCCTACAATCTACAAGACTATCATTGTAGTCTCACATCTCAATTGCCAACTCCTCAGTCAAATTCCATGAAGAAAGATTCTAAGTTTAGCAAGCAATGTCCCATTGAAGATTATCTGGGCTATACTTTGCTATCTCCTATTCAAAGGAGTTTTACTTTGGCTTTGTCTGCTGCTTTAAAGCCCAAAGATTATACTGAGGCATCACAACATCCTGATTGGGTTGAAGCAATGGATGCTTAATATAAAGCACTAGTGTCAAACAACACCTGGGATGTTACTGCACTCCCTGAACATAAGACCCAGTTGCTTGTTAGTGGGTTTTGAAGGTTAAAATGAAATTTGATGGCACAGAAGAGAAGAAGAAAGAACCCTTGGTAGCCAAGGGGTTTACTCAACATGCTGGGTTAGATAATGAGAAAACATTTTCTCTTGTTGCGAAATTAGTAACTATCAAGACACTCATGGCAGTTGCAGCCATAAAACATTGGTATCTTCACCAACTGGACATCAATAATGCTTTTCTACATGGAGAGCTAGATGAGGAGGTTTATATGCTTATGCCTCCAGGTTATGAGCAGCAGGGGGGGCATGGAAACCACTAGTTTGCAAGTTAAACAAATCTATTTATGGATTGAAACAAGCTTCGAGACAATGGAACATGAAGCTTACTTCTTACATTCTGTTATAAGGCTTCAGGCAATCAAGGTCTGATCATTCCTTGTTTAGCAAAGCAGATGGCTGCTCATTCACTACACTTTTGATATATGTTGATGATATAATAATTGGGAAAAATTATTTGTCTTACATCGAAAGGTTCAAAGCTGAATTGAACAAGCAGTTCAAACTAAGAGACTTAGGAATTCTGAAATACTTCTTAGGTCTTAAAGTGGCAAGAAACTCAACAGGAATTTCCATTTGCCAAAGAAAATATGCATTGGATGTTTTAACTAATATTGGATATCTTGGTGTAAAGCTAGCAAATAGTCCATTGCCATTTAATCTAAAATTGAAAAAGGATGAATGTGAGGCCATTGCTCATCCTAGTGTTTATAGAAGGCTAGTGGGTAGGATTCTATACTTGACAATCACTAGACCTGACTTGTCTTATGCGGTCCAAGTCTTGAGCCAATTTCTCTGGTCGCCTAAACAGCCTCATCTAGAGGCAGCCTATCATGTACTAAGGTATTTAAAGGGCAAACCAGGGCAAGGGCTGTTCTTTCCTAGCAAGTCTGACCTTTAACTTAAAGGGTACTATGATGCTGATTGGACAGCATGCTCTGATACAAGAAGGTCTATTACAGGATATTGTGTATTTTTTGGGATTCCTTAGTGTCATGGAAATCTAAAAAGCAGCACACCGTGTCAAGATCCTCAGCTGAGGTAGAATATAGGTCTATGGCTGCTGCAGTATGTGAGTTCACATGGCTGAAAATTGTATTGAATGATTTAAGTATTGTTTATACTAAACCTGCCTTGCTATTTTGCGATAGTCAGTCTGCTATACACATAGCAAGTAACCCGATTTTCTATGAAAGGACCAAGCATATAGAAATAGATTGTCATTTGGTAAGGGATAAAGTTCAAGCCAATGAGGTAAAGATGCTACATACTTCCTCTCAGCAGCAATTGGCAAACTTATTAACTAAACCCTTGGCTGGAACGAGATTTACATCACCACTTGTGAGTGTTAAATATACACTCACCATCTTGAGGGGGAGTGTTGAGATGTTAAAATAGCTTGAGGTTATTTATGTCATTTTACCATTCTTCATTCTATTTGTTAGTTAGGATGTGTATAAATAGGGGCTTCCATTTCCTGTAAATATATAGTTTTCATTTTATATAATTGAATGAATTTTATTTCCCGCCATTTTCTCTCTCTCAATTCAGATCAATTCCCCACATTTCTACCGACTAAATAAAAACAACAGTGCATAGTGTCAATTGGTTGGATCGTCTAGAACAAAAAAAGAAATGAAATTCAAAGATCGTCACCACCAATCATATAACATAAAGTGCCAACTCCAACAACAAAACATATAGATATATCTTGATTGATCTTTTACAAATTCAAAACATAATATTAATCATTTTCTGTTTGAATTCTCGGTGTTGGCTACAAATTTCATCTTCCTCGCATTCCTAACGCTACTGGGAACGAGATCGCAGTCGATTTCATATCCTCTGCATTACTTGTGATTTTCGGATTTGAATAGTTGACATGCAAGGTAAGTTCTAGCAGTAGGCGGGACAAATACTTTTTTCATTTCTTGTATGCTCCAATTGATTATGAATTTGACATACTTTGTCACGAACACACCGCAATCATGTTACATGTCATAGATGGATATCTAAGTGTGAATATAGATATATTCTTTAAATTATGACATTATGTATCAAACAGAGATGATTTTGAGAAACCTTGGTGCGTAAGGAAACATGAGATTTTGAGGAGCTGCAATGAGATGTTTAACTCACAAAAGGATTATGATTTTGATTCAATATTCATATAACAATGGAGACGGATTCCCCAAAAAATGTTAGGGTTTGAGCTAAGGAAGGAAATGGGGAAAGATATTTTGTGCCTTAATGGGGATATGAGATGTGATTGTGGGAGCAATTTGTGGATGATTGGGGTTTAAGCTAATTATGTGGGATTTAATTAGATGATGGTGCAAGACCTGAAAGTTAAGTGAGTGGGATTTGAGGAGTTAAGTGATTTCTTGTTTTTTAAATATACTTTTATATTGCAGTATGTATGAAAATTAAATAATAAAATGTGTAGTGTAATTTTCGAAAATTTAATTTCAAACATGTAACTGGTGCAATTTCCTCTTATGGAAACGTTTTAAATATAAAAATAATTAGACTAAACGAATATTTTTTTAGGCCCCATCTTTGGATGCCCTAAGCCATTGCCTTAGTGGCAGTGGCTAAAAGACTAGTGCATCAAACTAAAACTATTTAAATAAATAAAATCAAGTTGTCGGTTGAACATTGGAATAAATAAAAATTGACATGTTAAGATTTCACTACTTCAATAGTTTATTTGATTCAATTTCACTTTTTAAATTTTGACAAATATATAATCATTCAATATATGAGATTCTTCTAATTTACTTGATAGTATCTCTCGAGTAAAATCAAAACTACTTAATGATTAGAGTTTAGCATATATTTACGAGTATTACAAATATAACCAACTACATTAAATAAATAGAAAATCCTCACATGATCACACAACAATGGGAGTATATCTCCATCTCCTATCCAAATTTATGATTTTCTTAGTTTTGGTCTAAACTCATAAATCTCCCATCGGTCTCATTTGGTTCACAAATCATGCAAACGATGCTAAAGCATTTAAAGCCCATAAATTCAACGGAAACAAGAGCATGAAAAATATATTTCAAAGTCAAAGTCAAAAAGTAAACTATTAAAACTAGGTTATATCATTCAACCTAACTACGAAATTTAGCCAAGCATCTTTATCGAGTACAAACACATAAAGTTTAAGAAGAACATCACTGGATTTATATAATAAAGCCCCCGTTTGGCTCCCATTATTTGAAATTTTAATGGTTTAGTATTTTTTTTTTTAAATGTGTAGTTAAAAAAGAAGAAAAAGTTTTGAAATTAAATGTAATATTATTTTATTGGAAAATGTGTGGTTAATAAGATTAGAAAGGAAAAAAAAATTATAATTTTAATGGGGTCAAATGATGAAAAGAAGGATTAAAGTTAAAACCCGAATTGATGACCAAAACTTTGACATAATTTTCTTTTATGCGTATATTGTCTATTTTATCCTTATGTCTATATTTTAATTATTTTCCGCATTTTCCTTATAAAATTGGTATCAGAGCCTAGTAACGAAACTGAAGAAATTTTTTAAAACTTTAGAAATATATTTTAAAATGAATAGAAAAGATAAAATGATTTTAGAAGAATTACAAAATATTAATATATTAACTAATACTAATCGAATTAAATTACAAGAATTAGTAACAAATTTAAGTATTGTATTTAAATCTCTAGGTGAAGAGATTAAAACAAATAAATAATTCTCAACAATTAGTTGAAATAAAAAATAAAGTATTACAAATTTTGGTAGATGAATCTCTCGAATATGAAGAAGATATTATAATAAATTAATTTTTAAAAGAATATGATAATTATGATCGGCCTTTAGGAAAAACAGATATTTTAAATCAAGATGTCATAACTTATATAAAAAATATGGAATCAAATTTAGAANTGATTCTCCACATAAAGAAGAGACTATTGAAATTAATACTCCTCTAAATTTACAAGTTGAAAATCAGCCATTAGTAGGAAAAACAAGTAAAACTAATGTTACTACAGATTGGACTCAAGTCAAATCTGATTACTAGAATTTGGAATGGATAAGAGAACATGGAAAAACAAAAGAACAAGAAGGTTATAATTTTAGAAAATGACCTAAAGCCATATCAACCAAGCATATACATCTTAGGGATAATAATTCAGTTAAACTATTTACTGAACCAATTCCTATAACAGGAATAGAGCTAGATGTTTATGATAGCAATAATAAAAGAAAAATAATTGACTTCTAGGCAAAAGCTACTGATTTAACTGTTGCTTTTCATAAATAGAATACCACTCAAGCATATAACTTTATAATCCACACATTTAGAGGAATTACTTCAGTTATATGGAGAAGAACTTCTGAAGAAACCAAAAATCAAATTAAATATGGAGAGAAATCTAAAACTACTATTGATAGCGATGAAAGCATAGATGCCGAAAGCTTTAAATGAGTTTTAAAACAAATAGAAAATTTCTTTAAACACTTACTTTTAGGAGAAGTTATAACAGAAACTAAAATAGACATGATTACTAAAGAAGCGTTACAAGCCAAAAGAGAAAGAGAACTATTAAAATTCTGCGATATGTGTGAATTAAACGAATATACAAAGAAATTTGAAAAGAAATACATCAAAGCATCTAAATCTATAAAAGAATGAAATCTATCAGAAGAAGATAAAAAATTACTAAATAGATATTTTCTTAAACTACCCCGGCTATGAGGTCAGAAATTATTTGAGGATTACCAAATTTACTGGAAGAGAAATAAAGGATTTAAGAGCCACAATGAATATTTGAAGAAGAAAAAACCTTGGAAAAAGGAATATAACCAACATAAGAAATCTCAGAATAAGTATAAGGAAGAATTTTATAAATAAATGTAAATATTTTACATATAATGAAACAAGACATATATCTCCTAACTCTCCTAATAGAAATAAAAAATAAAATGTTAAATATATCACATTAATGGAAGAAATAGAATACGACTCAGAATATGAGATAATTGAAGATTTAGACGAATTATTTGAAACAGACTCAATCTATGAACTAGATATAGAAGAAATTGAAGAACCAGAATTGGAACAGATTTACATGAATCAAGAAATCATAGACACCTTTGAAACTACATTAGATAATGAAGAAGGAACTTCATAAATGATTGTGTTTGATGAAGAAAGATATGAAGCCATAAAAGAAAAAAAAATATGTTTAAAAGATAAAGATGTTTTTGTAAGACCAATAATACCTTTGTTTAACAAAACTATATACATTACAAAATATGATGAAGTACTTATTAATATTGAAAATGTTAAAGGCAACACTACTATACCTCTAATAACAAGAGAATGGGTTAATAAAGAATTAACAAATATAAAGAAATCCACTAGAGAAAGATTAAAGAATATAGTGATTGGAGGAATCCAAATCATGATTAAATAATATTTTAGAGAATAAATGGATATTCTTATACAAATGTATTTGATGGATAATAGAATACTTCATGATCATATGGATGCTCTATTAGGAATCGTCTCGAGAAATCTTGTATATAAGAAAATTATATTTACCATAAAACCTGGATTTGCCATGTCCTTATTAGATGAAAACTTAAATCTGGGATTAAATTTATATCACAAAATCGATAGATTAATTGTGCCACCAAGAAGTAACGCTATAACTTTACATTGTAAACCTTTATATTCTTTTACTACTACGCACAAAAAAAAAAAAAAAAA
>CAIGRB010123263.1:88632-102345 GCA_903798255.1 Fraxinus quadrangulata | reverse complement strand
GAATGAACACAAGAAGATATAGAAATGATAAAGAAAATATGTGAAAATCTACCAGAATTGAATATTCCAAATGAAGATAATTTCTATATTTTAGAAACTGATGTATCTCTATTAAACTGGGGAGCAATCTTTAAAAGAAAAAAAAATCATAAAAGATTTCTTTGTAATCTATTGTGCAAAGCCCAGAAGAGCTTGTCGCTTATACATCAGGAGGTTTTAATGATGCAGAAACCAAGTATGATATTAATCGAAAAGAATGTTTAGCTGTTAAGAAAGGAGTAGCTAAATTTGAACTTTATTTGTTACCAAAAAAGTTTTTTATTAGAACAGATAATACTCAGATAAAACTATTGTTGACAAATAAACTTGGAACAAGTGCAGTTGAAAGGCCACTTATTAGAATGCAAATATGGTTTGTGCCATTTAAATTTGATATTGTCCATATTAAAGGAAAAAAACAATTTTATTCCAGATTTTTTAACCAGGAATTGAGAAAATCAAGAAGGAACTTGAAATATTGAAGTTATGAATGTAAAGATAGCTGCGATGGAATCCAAGATAACACCGATGAAAATGGCTGCTGCCAAGCCAATATCTGAGAAAGCCAATAAGGCTATACTATCTGAAGGCCGTAGTGACAATAAATCTGAAGGCTCTATAGTCAATATTGCACAAGAAGAATTAAAGCTTCATAAGCTTTCAGTTAAAGAGAATACCACTTTGTTTTCCTCATAGGAGAAAAAACTTACAAATGATAGTATCTCTATACCAGAGCTTAATCGCTCAAATATTATCAAAGCCTGTAGCACCTCTGGTATTATGGACATAAAAAATAAAATCGATTTTATTCTGGCATATGTATTGTTCAGTCTTGCCTGCTGCTGGTTCACCAGTATAGGATGATGTATGAAAACTCTAACATATGGAACTTATAACAAAGTTAATTTATATTCAGGAGCCCTAGCCTATAAGGTTCTTACTCTTTATGAAATGGGAAATATAATCTATATTTACCTATCAGAATCATTAAAAGAAATCTCTATACTACCAAAGAATGTGGTTAGAGCTATTGAAAGATATTGTCAAGTAAACACAAGAACATCTATATTAGATTTTTCTCTGCAAGTCCTGAATGGGATAACGAAGAAGATAGGTTGCTTCCAGCAAGCCGTGTCATTAGAATAACTACTACTTCCAAGTATTTCTAGCTGAGAAGAGTGAAGTCCATGAAACTACACCAAAAGATGTCATCAATATGATGGCTTTCCGTAGAGCCAAGGGATATAAGAAACAGTTCGAGTATATCTAAAAGGTTATCGCAGAAAAACAAAATATATGGGTGTACGAGTCACAAGATCACATGATTTACAGTAAATCTGTAGCACCCACTAAACAAGAAGATTGACACTATCTTGACACATGGTGCGATCATATATTTGAAGGACAAGCCAGTGGAACACAGAAAACAAAAGATGAGCTGTGCAAACAGTTTTGGCATTATCCGAATCATAAGTGCGAATGCTGCTGCACTGAAAGCGAGATCTTACCAATCTCTCTAGATCCATCGAAATTCCCGGGTGAATGGTTTGAGTCACATATGAAAAAGTAAAAAGGACCCCTTTATCACTATTTTATAAGAATTATTTTTGATAAAGAAAAACAGTGGGTTTATCCCAACTATTTTCCATGTTAAGACAAAAGAACTTTAAGTCATAGTAAGATACCTAATATCTTACACAGTTAAAGCAACAATAATGAAGAACAGTTGTAGGACTTTTCCCGTCTATAAATGGAAGGCTAATTTTTAGAAGAAGGCATCGAGTTTTAAAGAAAAAATTTATCTCTCTATCCAATATTTCAAATCTTGTAATTATTTCAGTTTCTTTCCTTGAAGTGAAGCGTGTAATAAAGTAACCTCTATGAAGTTCTAATTTCCTTAGAGAAATTACCAAGAGTATAGTAGAAGTATGTATGTATACTCTTAGGTAAGACATATTAGTGTGATGTGTTTATGAAATCAAAGTTGTTTGAAGATACTGTCTTCTTATCTTTATTATTTTCTCAAAAACCCTTATCTTACTTATACTCTAACGATGAAAACTTTGAGGGTTAGTGCAAGTATCTTGTTGTCGTGCGTAGGCATTTTTGGTGTTGTTAGAGAAAGTCATGAGAATTTTGTTACCATTTAAGGTGATATTTTAACAAGGAATTGAAAGGAAAACCGTGATTCCGTGTGATCCATAGTGAGATGTGCAAAAGAGTCAGAGAGAGAACCAATAAGTGTGCGGAAGTCATGTTGGACCATAACCCACTTTCTTAAATTCAAATAACACCGATCACTTATATATGAGTATACAAACATATGGATGCAAGCTCGCGGGAAATATCATTGATATTACTCTTCCTTTACCTCATGCTTCAATATTGTAAGATCTTTCTTGTTTATGTCAATTACTTGCATTAAAAGTTGCACTCTTGCTATTTACGAAATTTTAGTAAATTTGATTCAAAGTTTACAAATTAACTGCGAAAAAAAGAGAGGAAATTAAATTATTTTATAGCGTGCTTTATTATTTTTTGAAAAAAATAGAAATATATATGTAACATTATAGTGGACAGAAAGTATATTCAGAATTAATAAAGAAATTAATAAATTAGAAAATAAAATTAGAACATTAAATAATTATTTTGACAAAAGATATATTGATAAAAACGAGCGTAATTGATTTTTTCATTTATTAGGAGAGATAAATCAAAATTATCCGATATTAGGAATAGAGAAACTTAAGTAAGCAAAAGAATAGGAAGAATGATATTTATGTTTTTTTATCAAATTATGTCATTCATTATGTCAACTAGAATGTTATTGTAGCTTGATCCTCTATAAAACTAGGTGAGAGATTTTTGCATGTTTATGTTGTGTTTTTAAGAATTTTCGACAACCTCTGATGTTCAAGACATGTAGTGTATATAGGACAAGAGCTTAGTACATAAATATTAGTATAAAAATGTTGCACACGCAACTCTGATTTGGCCTGAAAAATGTTGCATTTAAAAAATATTTGGGACACGAATACAAAAATAAACAAAAGTTAAGAGACTTTTATTCCAATTTAAATGTGATACGTTTAATAAAAAATGATGTATAAATATACTTACCCCGTTACCCATATATATTTAGCGCTTGTCTGGTTAACATTATGATCAGATTTTAATAAGTTTTTTACCCATTTGCAATGGTTAGTGGGACCTAACTGCATTGTATTTCTGATTGCAGAATGTGCATTTTATCGAATTGTCATTGTTTAAATGAAGAATGAATTTTATCCTGAAGGGGCAAATTGATAATCTTACTGAATTCATTAAAAGTTAATGACTAGCTCACTCACACGCATGGTGTACAATTGTAAGAATTTGTCTAAAATCTGGCTAGAATGATTACCAAACAAGGCCTTAATTAAAAGGTAAATGGAAAATAAAAAGACAAATGTGTTCTATTTTTATATGTGAAAATTGCAGTGGAGGTCCGAAACCTTTTAATTAGCTGCAAATTATACTTTTAACTTTTAACTTTTTTTTTCTTGCATTCTTAACCTTTTAATGTGGCTCAACCATGATTTAAATGAAAAACGAAAAAAAATAAAAATAAATCCCAAAACAAGAAACCAAAGACCGCCGGCCACCGTCACCCATCCACATGTTGCTACACCGCGCCAACCACCGCTCGCCATTGCTGTTGTGCCGCACTGTACTCACCAACCACAGTCGCAAAAAACCAAAAACAAACAAATTAACTTCATCTTCTCAGTGTAGTATTGTGCTTATCGTCATCGTTGCCACCGACAACTACAGCCACCATGGGTGAGCAGACCCAGATACAACATGAAATCTAATATCGCGATTCTAAACCTCCATCTTCAACTCAGTCCCAGAAATCTATGCCCAATTCCGATTCCAATGCACAAATCCGTCGCTACCATCCCATTCAATTGAGCCTCTTCCCACCGCATCCATCAATGATTTTCCGAAAACTTCCCATAAATTGAGTAATTTGGTCCCATCAAACCAAGATCAATTGCAAGCAAAGCAAAACCCAACTCAAAAAATCTATAATTTTGATAGTAAAATCTATAATTTTTTTTTTTCTGAGCCACTGTTTTTGACTGCATGTAACAGCCAATAATAAAAGAGTAGCTCAAAACAAGGGATATAACACCAACTCAACAATTCAATAAAATAAATCAACGATTTCATAATTCAGCTCAATTATGCCCCTAAATTCCCATACTTCCCCAAATGTTCTCCACCTAGATCGGCATTTTCAAGGACTTTTTCCCGACAACAATGCAGTATCTAAGACTATCAACAAGCCTCCGATAGCTCTTCCCATCAATTTCACCCTCGGCTTTGAATCCTTGAATCTGTCTGCCGAACCGGGTGGGAAATTTCTATGCATCAAATCGGTCTATGGCGGTGATACCAATTTCGCAGACGAGAAGTTTCTAATAGTAAGCATTGACGTCGTTTCGAAAACGGAGACCAATCAACACACGAAATAATACCCCTTGATTCTCTACATCGGAATAATAAGGCTCACAAATTGTATCGATTAAACAAATTGTTGGAATTCAGCCAATTGTGCCCCACAATAAACAAAGAAAACTAGATGGTTTCGTCAAATAATGGATTGCAAAATTAAACCATTTTATTAATTTAACTTCAGAAAGCAGAGAAAAGGCCCCAAAATTTCCCAATTTCCTCAATTGAAGCCATATTCAGTAGAAATTAAACACGATCAAATACTGACACAACAGAAAATATTCGATGATCATGTAGATTGATTTGCAGCCGTTGATTCTTTCTGCAAACCCAATTTTCTTGCTTGAAGTTGAAACTCAGCAGCAGCAGCCAAGAACTTGACACTCTGCACTGGGCTCAGAATCTCCACAATCTTCCTCACCGCTGATGCACAAAGATCATCAGCATCACCTATAATCTCAGCCATTGATTTCTTCAAATCATCCATTGCAGTATCAAACTCAGGTACCTCACCATCCACCAATTTTCCCATTTTCTTCATCAGATAAAAAATAGGCGGCTCAGCCAAACTCTCTTGAATTCTCGCCATGGCTTGTTCCATGTCTCTTTCTCCTCTTGTAATTTCAGCCCTCACCAATTCAATCCTGTGGGATTGTTCATCTGATAAAAATTCTCCCACTGAGTTCTTCACCAGTGGGAAAACCATAGAGGGTTTAAACCCGGAAATCCAAAGCAAACTGCGCTCGAAAGAGGTCAGCCATGGCGGAGAAAAGCACAGAAAAGCATCGGAATGGACTAATTTGGTTTTCTCTTGGTAATATTCTTGGTAATGGGATAAAACTTTTGCTACCAAATCTTTGCATTCTTCTTCATCTTTATTGGTCGATTCCGAAAGGAATTGAAGTTCTTCGAGATGGATTTGTTGTGAAATAAGCCAATTTTCGAAGAAGGAAGTGAAAGTCGCCCGAGCAATTGAACCCGCCATGTTCTGGCGCCTGAGAGGGAGTAAATGACCAACTGTTCATGGCTTTAAATAGTTTTTTAGGCTAAATTTTTCTTAGTGATTAAGCTTCTTAGTTTGTATATAGAAAAATTCCGCCGTATGGGACTTTTCTTCGGAAGTAAGGATTTATAAAAATATTTTTGGGTGGCGAAGCGGTGATTCTTCCATCATCTGCTTGATTTGCCGGTTTATCCGTTGAAATATGAGTTTTTTGAGACAAAAATAGAAAAAAAAAACGTGTGTTTTGCGTGTATATAAAGAGACAAATGCAAAGGAAACTAGAATATGACGAAAATGAAAAAGAATAATTATTGAAATAATGCTATTTAGCATTAGTAGTGCTAGATCATTAGTTTAGGTGGCCATCGATGATAAGTGCAATCAAATGGAATTTTGATTTTACATTTAAATGAAACTATTATTTAATGACATCTAATTGTCACCTAAATTGATAATAAATAGCATTACTCATGGTTATTAGGCGTGGATCTTGTTGTTTGTACCTTTCTCGATTCTTTATACATGGCCGGTGCAACATGGGACGAGTGGTTTTGTCATTCTTAGTTTTCAGTGATTATTAGAAGTGGTTGCTTCCATATGGATGGTATTTAATAAAATTATAAGTGGCTGATATCACTATAAATATTAAAGGGGGTATATGATTCCTCGAGAAATATGATTATTGAAGTTTTTTTTTTTTGAATTGCAATAGTTATATTTCTCATTATAATGAGGAAAAAATGGGGATTAAACAAATGCTAAAAGTGAACTATGAATATAGCGTTAATCACACGAGAACTATGCTACTAAATAACGAAATTAATAATCCTTATTTTATTTGAACGATCAATTAAAAAGATGAGTGCATTAAACTAAACCTACTTAAAAAATAAATCAATCAAGTTGTTGGTTGGAAATTGGAATAAAGAAATTTGAGATGTTAAGATTTCACGACTTCTATAGTTTATCTAGTTCAATTTTACTTTATAAACTTGGGGAATATATCAATTTTTTTAAAAAAATTACTTGATAGTTTTTACGAGTAAAATCAAAACTACTTAGTTATGAGAGTTCAATATATCTCTTCGTGTTTTACAAATATAACTAACTCCAGATAACTATAAAAGTCTCACATGATCACACAACAATAGGAGTGTATCTCCATCTCCTATCCAAATTTATGATTTTCGTAGTTTTGGTCTAAACTCATCAATTTCCCATGATATCATTTGGTTCGCAAATCATTCAGATAAAGCATTTAAAGTCTATAAATTCAACCAACGAAAACAAGAGCAAAAAAAGATATACTTTAAAGTCAAAGTCAAAAAGTTAAAGTTAAATCATTAAACCAGATTATGTCGTTTAACCTAATTATGAAATTTAGCCAAGCATGTTTATCGAGTATAAACACTCATCATAAATCTTCCATCTTGACTTTGAATCTTCAAGTTTTTCTCCTTCTGCTGTCTTGTCTATAAAAACTATGTGAGATTTTTGTATGCTTGTGTTGTGTTTTTAAGATTTTTCGACATACTATGATGTTAAAGACATGTAATGCATATAGGATAAGAGTTTAGGACATAAATAACCAGGTAAAAACTCTTCATAATGCTCTTGAAAATGTTGTGTGCAACTTTCTGCAGATTGTGATAGAGAGTCTAGTTGCACTTTGCAACTTGATTTTCACTTCAAAATGTGCGCATGCAACTTTATTTAGTCCATTTTTCTTTTTCTTTTCCCCAGTTTAGCTCGTCGCTTTCCTATTTTGGCACGTTTTATTTATTTAAAATTGTATCTTTATTTATTTTGGCATGAATATTTCAAAACATTAGAGAACTCTATTTTGTACTCATAGTTTATTAAGCTTGCTTTTTACCCAAACATTTTGGCTGTCTATTGGAGGCATATCTGCGAAACATACTATCTAAGCCTAGGGCTAATTCAGAATTTTTATTGGAATTTATAAGCTAGATGCATGTATTGTTAACTATGCGGTCGCATAAACCAATACTAGGACATGAGGCCCCAGTATTGACAATCCTATGCGACCGCATAGGTCAATTTTTTGATAAATTTTTGCTGTTATATTTTTGAATTTGGTGACTTTTTATACATTTTTGGCACCATTTCGTATAAGACATTTGGGGGCTATAAATAGGTGATCCATGATCAAGGCAAGATGATGAAAAATCATTATTGAATATTATATATTCCACAAAGCATAGAAATTAATCATTTTCTTCTTCGTACTCAAATTTCTTCATTGTGTTCTTTAAGTTTTGGAGGATTTCACTTAAATATTGAATGTTAAATCCTTTACAAGGCTTGTTTAATCCTACAAATCATTTGCCTTAATCTCTTCAAGCATAATTTTCAATCGAGAGGGGGCAAATATAGTTTGATGACAGTGATATCGTGTTTAGGTTTTTGATTTTTCATCTTCGCACTTGATTTTTGGTTTTATGTACTTCATTTTTTGGTTTAGTTGTGGCTTTCATCTCCATTCCCCTTGGTGGACTTCATACAATTTTCCAACAATTCTCAAACTATATTTTTTGTGATGGAGAACGAAAGCAAGCACTATGGTGACGATTAAGTTGATGAATCAAGATCTTGTACGGTTCGATTGTTTTGATGGAACGAATTTCACAAGATGGTAAGATAAATTGAAGTTTCTACTAACAGCGTTAAAGATTTTTTTACATACTTAATCCGAAATCGGCACAACTGCCAGAACCAACAAATGGAGAAACCGATGTGGTGAGGGCTAAAAGACAAAAGAGCCAAAAAGATGAACTCATATGTCGTGGTCACATTCTAAATGCATTATTGGACCGGTTATATGATCTCTACACTAACATGAGATCGGAAAATGAAATCTGGAATGCTTTGGAGAGTAAGTACAAAGCCGAAAAAGAAGACACTAAGAAATTTCTAATCTCAAGATACTTCGATTTCAAATTTCTAGAGAATATTTTCCTTCTTCCCCAAATTCAAGAATTGCAAGTGCTTATCAACAAGTTGAAAGTAGTCAAAATTGAGCTTCCAGAAACTTTTCAAGTGGGAGCAATCATTGCTAAACTTCCCGAAATTTGGAAAGGATACTGGAAGAAAATAATGCATAGTTCCGAAAACTATTTTTTGGAATAATTGTAAAAACACCTTCAATTGAGGAATAATTGAGGATAAGAGATAAGAATGATAATTCTTATGAATACACTTCAAAAACCAATGTCGTGGAGAAGACTGAACATTCTACTAAACCCAACAAGAGAAAGCCTTTAAGGAACTTTAACAGTTCCAAGAAGAAGATCAAATGTGGTTGTTTTGTGTGTGAAAAATCTATACATTACACAAAAGAATGTCGATAGTGGAAAAGAAACGACTCCGTAGGAAAAGTAAACTCCATAAAAAAAAAGACAACATTGTTGCCACTATAAGCGAAATCAATGCTATCAAGAGAAATGTTCTCGGTTGGTGGTATGATATGTGTGCAACAGTACATGTATCATATCATAAGTCCTTATTCAAGACTTATTATGAAGTTGATGGAGAACAAGAGATTCAGATGGGTAACGAGGTTCGATCCAAGGTATTAGGAAAATGAAATGTGGATATCATCTCCACTTTTAGCAAAACTATTACCTTTACAAATGTACATGTTCCTGATATGAATATGATTTTAGTTAGTGGAAATTTTTTGGGAAAATCGGACATAAAATGTGTTTATAATTCTGGTAAACTTGTACTATCTCTAAATGAGAAATTTGATGGAAAATGCTATTCTTATGAAGGAATTGTCGAGATTTGTATTGTTGACAAATCTTTTAATATCGTTGCTTATATCGTTGATTCATTTTCATTATGGCATGCTAAATTAGGTCACATAGGTAAAAGTACTATTAAAAGGATGTTGAAATGTGACTTAATTTCATACAATGAAAATGATGCATTTAAATGTCAAAATTGTATAGAATCTAAAATGACTAAAAAATCATATCAAAGTGTTAATATGACTTCTAATATTTTAGAATTAATTAATAGTGACATGTGAATTGAGTGGTATGTTAACTAGAGATGGTAATAAGTATTTCATCACTTTTATTGATGATCACTCTAGATATATGTATGTATATTTGATGAAGCATAAACATGAAACATTTTATATGTTTAAGGTATATAAAAATGAAGTTGAAAATCACCTAAGTAAGAAAATAAAGACTTTAAGAAGTGATAGATGAGGTGAATACTTTTCCAGCAATTTTAACTTTTTTTTGTGAACAACAACGCATAGTTCATCAATGTTCTCCACCCATGACACCCAAACAAAATTGTTTGGCTGAAAGAAAAAATAAAACTTTAGTTGAAATGATTAATGCCAGGTTGATTTATGCTAAGTTACCATTTAATTTATGGAGTGAAGCGTTGCTGAGTGCATGTAGGATATTAAATAATTCCTTCTAAATTTAATAAGGTTTCTCTTTACGAATTGTGAAAAGGAAAAAATCGAACATTGGATATTTGAAAGTGTGGGGTGTCTTGCTTATTGTAAAAACACAAATCCTAATAGGACCAAGTTAGGTCCAAGAGGCGTCAAAAGTGCCTTTGTTGGTTATGCTAGCAATAGTAAATCTTATCGATTGTTGAATTTGGAGTCCAATGTGATTATTGAATCCAGGGATGTAGAGTTCTTTGAGACTTCACTATCTTTGAGTAATGAATTAAGAGAAAATAATAAAGAAATTACCAACTCTAGTGGAACACAAGATAAAACATCTTCTAAAGATGTTGATGAATCTAGTGAAACTTGAAGGAGCAAAAGAACTCGAATTGAGAAGTCTTTAGGACTAGATGAAATTGACTCTTAACTTATTTTCTTTTACTTAGTAGAAGGAAGTGATAAGAATGTTGTAAAAACAATTTATTTTGTTCTACAAGTGGAAATCGATTCTAAAACTTATAGAGAAGCCATGAATTCTCGAGATAGCATTTTTTTGGAAATATGCAGTTAAGGATGAAATTGATTCAATAATGTCTAACAATACATGTGAACTTGTCGATTTACCACCTGGATCCAAACTTATTGGATGTAAATAGATGTTTAGGAGAAAGTATAATGTTGATAGTTCTCTTAATACCTTTAAGGCTAGACTAGTAGTTAAATGTTATCGACAAAAAGAAGGAATAGACTATTTTGATACCTATGCACCGGTAGTTAGAATAACTTCAATTATGATATTATTCGCATTAGCTTCGATATATGACTTGCATGTTCATCAAATGGATGTCAAAACGACATTCTTGAATGGGGATCGTAATGAGGAGGTTTATATGGAACAATTTGAAGGGTTTGTTCTCCTCGAAATTGAACGTAAAGTGTGCAAATTAGTTAAGTCATTATACGGATTGAAGCAAGCACCTAAAAAATAACATGAGAAATTTGACTTAACTATTATGTCATTTGGTTTTAAAAACTTTTCACGCGTTTTTTATAACGTGGTTTAAACCGCAAGTGTACGGTGCCAAGTTTTGTAATATAATAATAAAGTTAGAGTGTCGAACCCACATTAATTGTAATTTAATTTTATACTAAGTACTATAATTATGTAGCCTTTATTTTATCTAGACGAATGAGTTATTAATCAATATTGTTAACTAATCTAACGATAATTTTGGTGACGAATTCAATGAATACAAATTATATGAATTTAATCATGATGGAAAAATCTAGGGAATGATTTCACATAACTATCAAATATGATTATCAAAAGCTTAGTTATCGCTAAGTAATTTTCCATGTTTATAAGTAAGAATCCTAATGTAATTCTACCCTCTCTCTCGAGTACCGAATAAAAATTAATCCTAGAAATTAATTCCAATATTTTTATTTCGAATTAAAATCTAGAAATTATCAAGTTCATGATTCTTTTATGGAGTAAACTTCATAGATCCTATACTTTCTCTTGAAACCTATAAAATCTATGTTGTGTTAATCTTATGATCGCGCCTAAATTCCTCTATTTCGAGTGCCGGAATTGACGAGCAACTACCCATTCAATTAGTGTTCAATTAATTGAAAGCATTAAAATCATAACACATATAAATGGAATGAAAAATTTCATAGAAAAACTAAAATAAATTCAAATCATACTCTCAAGTTTTGGTTACAATCAAACCCTAGAAGAATAATTTAGTTCATGAAAAGAAACATGAAATCTATACAATTCAAAATAAACAACATAAAGAAGAGAATAGAAAAAATTAGTTTTCGGATAGATCTTCAATCTTCTTCCTTAACATTGTTCTTGCCTCCATTTGAATTTTTGAATTATGCCCACTTTGCCTCCTTCAATTGTGTGTTGAATTCGCCTCCCCAAAAGTGGTATTTTTGGTTGTATTTATATTATCATGAAATTTTGGAAGAGTTGGAGTTGTATTGGGCCAAGAAAAAAGTCCAAAAAATCAAAAACCTATTTATCACACAGGCGGCTCCTTGGTGCCCAATATAGGTGCTGCGGCACCGCAAATTCTGATGAATTTCAGTAATTCAGTAATGTGGGCACTGCTGTGCCAACACCTCGGCGCTGCGGCGCCCCATCTTTAGGTGGAAAAACTGCACTGCGCGTCTTTTAGTATTTTTATCATAATTCTTTTTTCCGAAGTCCAAGATGATTTGAAAAGATAATTCAAGGGGCTACAACTTTGAATCAGATATCATTTTCCAATTCAAACATTTTCTATGTCAAAAATGAGTCTCAATATATGTTCTTGGTATATCCAGATAATAGGTAGGAGCACAAACTGAAACTACAAATTTGGAGCATAACTTTTTCGATTGGAAAATGATGTGTGATCATACTTTAACTATATTTGATCCCTTTGACTTATTTCTTCATCCAATTGACTCTAAGCACTCTCGAATCTTCATTTTGAGGTCGAACACAATTTTTGAGTATTTACACTTTAGTCCTCGAACTTTAGATCTCTTACAATTTAGCCATCTTCTCCAATTTTGCTAACTTTTGCTTATTTCCTTCAATTTCATCAACCTATATTATAACATCAAAACACACATTAAAATATTCTAAAACTCATAAAAATAAGTTAAATATCAATTTTAGATGATATCTAAAGTATGAGTGAAAAACACTAATCAGTCATTATACTGATTGAAGCAAGCACCTTAAAAATGACATGAGAAATTTGACTTAGCTATTATATCATTTGGTTTTAAATATAATAGTGTAGATAAATATTTATATTCTAAAGTATTTGTTGATTATGTGATATTTATATGTTTATATGTTGATGATATGTTGATTATGAGTAATCATATGGATGGAATAAAAGAAACGAAGATGTTTCTGTCTTCCACATTCAAGATGACGGATTTTGGACAAGTGGATACCATTTTGGGTATCGAAGTTAATAAAGCTAGTAGGGGTTATCACTTAAGTCAATCACACTATATCGAGAGTGTGATAGATAAGTTCAAACATTTGAATATAAAAGATTGTAGTACCCCTCTTGATCCAAGTTCAAAGCTAATAAAGAATGATGGAAGAGAAATTGCTTAACTAGAGTATGCAAGTGCTAGTTGGAAAGACCAAATATAGCGTTTTCAATTAGTAAACTTAGTAGGTTTACAAGTAATCCGAGCAATTATCATTGGAAAGCCATTGAAAGAGTTCTTGGATATTTAAAGAAAACCAAGAACTTAGGTCTGCAATACACTAAATTCCCGACTGTATTGGAATGATTTACAGATGCTAGTTGGATATCTAGCACGGGTCAAAGTAAATCCACTTCTAGTTGGGTGTTTACTCTTGTAGGTGGTGCTGTTTCTTGGAAATCGAAGAAGCAAACATGTATAACACACTCAACTATGGAATTTGAATTTGTAGCATTATCAAAAATCGGGAAAGAAGTTGAGTGGCTTAAGGATCTACTTTATGAGATACCTTTGCGACCGAAGAATACATATTCGATATCTATCATGTGTAATAGTCAAGCCACATTAGCAAAAGCATACAATGAGATATATAATGGAAAGTCTAGACATATTACTACAAAAAGAAATTAATCAAGAATAGAATAATTTCCCTAAATTATGTAAAGTCAATAGAGAATTTAGCTGATCCATTAACTAAACCTCTAAATGGAGATTTAAC
>CAIGRB010123263.1:73131-88261 GCA_903798255.1 Fraxinus quadrangulata | reverse complement strand
CTTGAGGACACGTGATACTTGTCTGTGTGTGTTCTTACCAGTATTGTCATATGAAATCATTGGTTCAAAACTTCCACGCTACCTTTAATTTCGACTTTACCTTGTTTGAATTACACTATGGTTAGATTCAAATCGAAAGATATCTAATCCTTACATATTAGTATTGTATAATTTTGAATATGAGATTTTATTAAATTTTGAACAAGTGGGGGATTGTTGAAAAATATTGTTCAAAATTGATAAAATGGATGTGAAATGAAAAAAGAGGATTGATGCCATATAGTTGAACTATGCGACTGCATAGTTCAAAGAACCATGCGGTCGCATAGACCAATACCATGACTTGAGGCCCCGATATTGATTTAACAATGCAGTCGCATAGGATTGGCCTATGCGACCACATATGTCAATTTTTTGACCTTTTTTGTCGTTATGTTTTTTAATTTGGTGGCTTTTCATATATTTTTGGCATCATTTCGTACAAGATATTTGAGGGCTATAAATAGGTGATCCATGTTCAAGGTAAGATGATGAAAAATCATTATTAAACAATATATATTCCATAAAACATAGAAATTAATCATTTCTTCTTTATATTCAAATTTTCTTCATTGTGTTTTTCAAGTTTTGAAGGATTTCACTTAAAATTTGAGTGTTAAATCCTTTACAATGCTTGTTTAATCCTGCAAACCATTTGTCTTAATCCCTTCAAGCATAATTTTCAATCCGAGATTGGACAAATATAGTTTGAGGATGGCGATATAGTGTTGAGGCCTTCGGTTTCTTGATTCTTAATTTTGTGTACTTCATTTTCTGGTTTGGTTCGTAGATTTCATACAATTTCCCAATAGAATTATCATCAATGGAGCATTAAGATGAATGTCTTATATGGATCTCAAGATTAATGAGATATCATTGCAAATGGATTTGAAGAACCTGAAAATACTGCTACCTTCACAACTCAACAAATAAATGAGTTGAATGAAACTCGAAAGGACAAGAAAGCTTTGTATTTCATCTAACAAGCGGTGGGTACAACTATATTTGAGAGGATTTTTTAATCAACTTTATCTAAGCAAGCATGGCCATGCTGTATACGATGGAGAAGACAAGAGGACAAAATGGTGCTAATTCAAACTTCACGGAGTGCGTTGACAATCTCAAGATAAAGAGATTGAATCCATCACAATCCAGTTATCTCTATCTCTATTCAATTGAGAGTGAATGAAGACACAATTGATGATCAAATGATTGTTGCAATGATTCTTAGAAGTTTAACTCGAAAGTTTGAGTCTATCATTGTTACAATTGAAGAATCAAAAGAGGATCTCTACAATCCCATGAGTTTCATATGAAGCAATATGATACTTTCTCATAGAGAATGCATTCAAAACTCAAATTTCTATGAAATATGATAGATGAGGAACCTCTCATGGAATAGGAATAGGAAGAGGTAACTACTGTGGAAGACGAAGAGGCGCTGAAGAGAGATCACATGAAGATGAGAAAGAAAAATATGAATCTTCTTCTTATACAAAAAAAGAAAAAGGAAGAGGATGAGATTCTTTAGCGCACACTCAGTATTATTATTGTTCTCAATATGGTCATACAATTAAATTTTGTAGAAAGAAACTTGCAGATATGGAGTCCTGTTTCATGCATACTAAACATGAAAAAATGACAAAGAGTTTATTTTAATTGAATGTAATATGTAAGAAGTTCCACTCAAGATGAAGTTTGGTACGTGGATAAAGGTTGTAGCAAGGAATAAGAAAGTGTTTGATACACTTAATAAAAGTGTTCAAAAGGAAATGAGAATCGGTGATGATAAAAGACATACTGTCCAAGGATGTATTGATATGCTTGTAAAGACAAAGAAATAACTAGAGAGAGTCTTCAATATTTTTTATGTACCCGAACTCAAGAATAATCTCTTGAGCATCGGTCAACTCCTCATGAGGGGGTATCATGGGAATTTCAAAGAGAATACTTGTGAAATCAAGTACCATCGTCAAAGTTAAGCCATGACTTTAGCACTTTAGATTTGGCCATTTGAGTTTCAAGATATTACCTCCTATGAGCAAAAAGAACTTTGTTGAAGGTTTGCCAATCAGTGATCTCCAAACCAAAGTTTGTGAAGGATGTATGCTTTTCAAGTATCCTTGTAATTTTTCTTTTTTCAGTGGAGAATTCTTGGAGAGCGTCTTTTCCTCTTGAACTAATTCATTTTGACCTTTCGGGCCTATACAAATTACTTATGTTGGTGGTAGTGGATATTTTCTCACATTCATTGATGATTATTCTAGAAGATGTGGATCTATTTTTTGAAATAGAAATTAGAAGTATTTAAAAAATTTAAAAGTTTCAAAGCGTTTGCTGGAAGGCAAAGTAATCACAAGCTAAAGGTATTGAGTGTTGATCGTGGCGATGAATACATGGATGGCTAATTTAATAATTTTTAAAGAACTGTGGGATTCAACATCAATTGACTGCTCGTCATACTCTACAATAGAATTGGGTTGCAGAGAGAAAAAATAGAGCTATAATGAATTTGGCAAGAAGTATAATAAAGGCAAAAATGTTGTCCAATACAATTTAGATTGAACTAGTGGCTTGTGCAGTTTATATATTGAGTAGATCAACTAAAAATTATCCAAGGTGGAATGTGTCAAGGTATTTGGAGTGATCTCAAGCTAACTGTTGAACACTTTGGGAGTTTTCGAATGGTGCTTATGCTCAAATTCCTAATGCAACAAGGAAAAGTTCAGATGAGAAATCCCAAAAATGTATCTTTATCGGCTATGCAGAAAATTCTAAAGCCTACATACAATATAATCCAATAAAAAAGGCTAATTGTGAGTAGGGATGTGAAATTTGATAATGAAAAGTTTTGGGACTTGAGTATTAATAGAAAAGAAGGCACTTAAATCCAACTTGATATTGTATTACATTGAGAAACAAAATGAAGATATGCATACTCCACCTCAATCTCCATCCCAGTCTCCAATTTTATCATCATCAAGTTCTAGTGCTCCTACTAGAATGACAAGAAGCAAAAGCGAACTTTATGAAGCAACTGAGAACATTCTTGATGATGGAGATATTACAAATATTTCTTTATTTGCGTATTCAAATCCAGTTTGCTTTGAGGAAGCTAATGAAGAGACAAATTAACAGCATGCGATGAACAAAGAAATTGATTCAATTCAAAGAAATAAAACTTGGGAGCTTGTAAAACTTCTGAAGTATAATAAGGCAATATATGTGACTTGAGTTTACAAGATAAAATTGAACTCACAAGAAGAAATTGACAAGCGCAAAGCTCGTTTGGCGGTAAAACAATGCAAACAAAGGTATTTTGTTGATTTTCTAGAAGTTTTTACACTGGTAGGCAAATTTAAACCATTAGAATGTGAAAGTTACGGATTACCAAATTAATGACTACTAAGTTACCAAATTGTTATTAATTATCCTTTTTTTTAAGTTTTGACCCTCAGAATTAATCAATAAAAAAAACAAGTCATTTTAATTGTTTCTAGATGAATAAGCATACATGTCTAATTATCCTATGTTTGAATACCGCAGTAATAAATAACGAACACCAAAATGATGAAGGAGAAATCCAAGTCGGGAAAAACTCCGGGACCAAACCAGTTACCTCCACTATAGACAATATGAATTACAATCCATTTCCAGACTAGCAAATTCCACTAGTTCCCGCTTTTGCAATTCCTGTAATCTCCAAGATCTGTTGTACCTACCAGCTTCCCGATCTTATACAGTTAGCTGTCTAGCCAACTCCACTAGACCTCCAGATCTACTTCCTGGCTTCCAATAACTACTTTCTTCTTCCAGCTTTCCGATCTTCTTCAATTGTCTCTTCGAAGTGAAATTTCAAGAACCTCTAATTCTAGTGTTTTTCCTATGTTTGCAGTCCACCTCTCCCAATGCCCGACCGAGAGAGTACCTTACTCAAAGTGTCACGGAAGTCAGGTATTTTGGATTCACAAACCTAAATGTTTTCCCAAAACTTAGTTGCTGAATCTCAAGAATGATATAAATGATTCCACCAATGAATTGTGTTTTTGGATGATATGAATATGTTATACCAATGAAGCATAATAAGACTACCACAACTTTTGTACAAGAGCATCTGTATTTATAGTTGGAGGTGTATGAGTAGTATGGGTCGTGTAAAATTCTCCAAAATTGCCTTGGCTCTAGCGAGCGACAATGGTTTTGTTTTTGTCGCTTGGGCGATGGCCAGACGTGAGGCTAGCAAAATTCCAGCTCCACTTCTTCCTTGTTTCCAAACTCGAAGTCAAACCCTAGGCTACCTAACTCAACTATACAAAATTGCACTTCACTCTTTGACTTTTACACATGTTCAATTAAGTCCTTTTTGTACATAAAATTGCCAATTTGATATTGAACCTGCCAATTTAATATTGAACCTAACAATATCCCCTTTTGGTATTATGTGACAAAACTATACAAATAAAGCCAAGGTAGTAAAATAAATCAAACTTTCAAATTAAACTACTCAAGTTACCTAAGCATTATTTCTTGCATTCCTTTTCAAACTTGTTTCCTGATATCCAAACTTCAAATACCAAGTATAAAAGTACGTGATACATGAAATGTAACAATTGAAGTTTATAATCATAAATAGGCATGCTAGTTTGAGACGTGACATTAATGTCAATCAAAACACAAACCGGAAATATTAACACCACAAAACATCAAAACTCAAACAACTTATGCATTATGATATGGAATGCAATGCAATGCCAATTCTTCCCCTTACTACAAACCCTCAACATGTTTGTGCAGTATGCAAAATGTATATAAGTCTCTCCCCAACGATAGCTAGATATAAAATGCAAATGTCAATACATTCAATTTCAATTTCAAACTTTCACCTTATGTGTAAATACTCTCTCCCCCTTTTGTCACAAATGACGAAGGGACTAATAATTAAAACTTTTAACATTAACATATAATAACTCAAAAATACTATTGTTAGCGTGCACAAGTATAAGCAATGTACAGTAAACATTTCCACATACTTAGTTTAAGTTAACATGGAGCAAATTGTGCAAGTGATCCATGTGTGTTAAGTGTCACTAATCATCTTAATCTTAATTTTGGTAAGAAATGACGTGCTAAACATCACTGTCAATAAGTATATTCCTCTATTTATGAAAGTCAAACCATTGAAAGCACATTAGGAGCTATAAAGAAAAGCTCATTTGGTATGGAAATTTTCTTTTCTCCCTATGACTTTGAGCATATTTTATTTTTTTCATCTTTCAATATTTTAAGCTCATTATTATTTTTCACATCTTAAGTGCAGGTTCTTCTCTATTAAACGTCTAAAATAACCAATGTAGTGAGCTTTAGGCCGGTTAACCCAAGTCAGTTGACCATATGCACCAGGTTATGAGAAATCCCACAAGTTTAATTGCTCAATTCAAATAGGGTTCGAAGAAAAACATAGGATATTGAGCTTTTTATTATCGGGGATAAACTTAATGTTAAGTCTAATAAATAAGATCAATTCATGTTCAAAGTCACCTTACTAATATGTGATTGTCATCCCAAATCTCACACATGCGGTAGAGTCTCACTAACAATATCATAGTGTGTGCAGTGCAAATGTTACATGAAGACACAAATACGAAGTACTCCATAAATGACCTAAGTCAACAATGAAAACTATGTTACAGTATAATTGATTAAACCTATGTTTGATCACAACAAACAAAATCATGTGTATTATATATATATCCCTGTAAAAACAATTTCCCACATTTTTTTTATTTATTTATCACTTTTCTATTTTTTTATTATTTTTATTTAAAACATGAATGCACCAAGCACAAAAAAAAAAAAAAAAAAAAAAAAAAACCCAAAAAAAAAAAAAAAAAAAATAAAAATAATTTTTTAAAAAAAAAAAAAAAAATAAAAAAAAANTCTACATAGAAAATAAATAAGTAAATATGATACATGCATAAATTAATATCACACGATGATAAAGCACGAGTATGCACAAAAAATACCTAATCAGTTAGATATGCAAATGCTCTTACCTTTAAGAGTACTGTGATCTATTTCAAAATTTTCAGATCACTTTTTCTCACTCAAACTTGAATAGTGACAAAAAAATTTTTAGTCATTTGTGTCATTAGCTTGGTCAATTTACTAACCTTATTAGTAAGGAGGTCAATCTGACCAACATATTCTTAATTCTTATTTCTATTTAAGTTCTACTTTCTATTTCTGTTCAGGAAATTATAACACCCAGGCTTTATGTGTCATAACTCACTGCAATGAAAATAAGTATGGATAAACCTAGGACTAAAGGTATGTGATCATTGACATCTATTCCTAGGTTGACGTGTCCCACGTTGTCTAATAGGTCTCTGTCCTACATATCCCTTATTTTTAGGTTCAAGGTTAGGCACATTTTTAAGCTGGTTAGAACTAGGGACAAATGTGATCTTGGAAGTACTAGCAACATTAAGATCATTTTTATTATATCCTATACCTTCCTCAATACCAGTAGGCTTACCCATTCCTAGAATATTATCTAGCTTTATAGAACCACTAGAAAAGGCAAAAAGTTGAGACTTGGAATGCTCTAGGCCGCTCAGAAGATTTTTAACCTGGATTTCTAAGTTTTTTTTTTCAACTGCAGCTCATTAGCTCTCCTAGAGGTCTTTTTAAGCTCACTAGTGAGATTCCTAACCTGAGTACCTAAAGATTCATTCATGGATTTCAACTCTGTCGTGGTTGAGGTAAATTCTTGAATGTACGCTACGAATTTCTCATTTTTCGACTCAAGTTTCGCAACTCTCATACTTAAGGCTTTATTTTTTGTTATAATCTTAATTTTTTCCTCATAGATTCTATCATAAGCCTTATGAATATCTCTCTCACTATCAGAATTATCCTCACTATCATAATCGTCTTCTGAATTCTCATCACTACTTACGTTCTCAGCCTTCTCACTCTCCTTATCAGATTCATTCTTAATTCTAGCATTAAAGACAATATATTTTTCACTTTACTCACGAGTGGATTTCTCACTCTGATTGTCCGAGTTAGACTCGTCATCAGTCAAAGTAGCATTCATAAACTTATCCGAATTTTTCTTACTGCTAGGGCACTCATTCCTAACCTGGTCAAAACCTTGACAATTATGACATCTCACAGATTCGGAACTCTTCCTAAACTCACTTGGACCACTTCTATGCTTCTCTTAAGGTTTTTGTTTATTCTTAAACATTTTTCAAAATTTTTTTAGCAAAGTATGCTAATTTTTCTTTATTAGGAGAATCTAAATCTGATGACTCGTTGTGACTATTCCTCACATTTTTTAACACCAATGACTTATCATTGTGGGTTTAGCTAATGTCAGCTCATAAGTTTGGAGATATCTAATCAGCTCTTGCACCTTAATAGAATCTATATCATTACTCTCCTCAATAACAGTGATTTTAGGCATAAACCCTTCATGTAAGGGTCTAAGAATTTTTCTTACAATTTTAGGCTCCGGGATTCTCTCACCTAAGTTAAAACTAGAATTCACTATGTCGTTTAAGATCACATAAAACTCATCAAAAGTTTCGTTCTCTTTCATCATAATCTCTTCAAACCTACTAGTCAACATTTGCAATTTTGAGTTCTTAACAGCCCGAGTTCCCTCATGTGTGGTCTGTAGAATATCCCAAACTCTTTGGCTACCTTATACATAGACACTCTTCTAAACTCTTCTGGGGATACCGCCATAAATAAGGCATGTAAGGCTTTGTTGTTCCAGTTACATTCTTCTAAGTTCGTCCTAGTCCAATTCGCAATGGGAGTAGGGATTACATCATTTTAACCATAGAACTAGGTGTAGTCCAACTATTCACAACACTCAGCCATATATGCTCATCCATAGATTTTAAAAATGCTCTTATCCTAACCTTCCAATAGGCATAATTACTACCATCAAAATAAGACGGAACAGAGAATAAACTACTCATCTAAATAATATGGGTCAAGGAACAAATTTTGACTCTAATGCCAATTGAAAGTTACAGATTACCAAATTAACAGCTACTAAGTTACGAAATGGTTATTAATTATCCTTTTTTAGTTTTGACCCTACGTGCGGAATTAATCATTCAAAACCAACAAATCATTTTTAATTATTTCTAGATGAATAAGCATACATGTCCAATTATCCTATGTTTGAATATCGCAGTAATAAAGAAAACAATAAGTAACGAACACCAAAATGATGACGAAGAAGCCCCAACTGGGTAAAAACTTCGGGACCAAGCTAGTTATCTTCACTATAGACAATATGAATTACAGTCCATTTTCAGCCTAGTAAATTTCACTAGTTCTCGCTGTTATAATTTATGTAATCTCCAAGATCTACTATATCTACCAGCTTCTCGATCTTATAAAGTTAGATGTTATCAAGCCAACTCCACTAAACTTTCCAATCTACGTCCTGTAGCTTCCAAGAACTATTGTCTTCTTCTATCTTCCCGATCTTCTTCAATTGTCTCTTCCAAGTGGAATTCCAAGAATCTTCAACTTTTGTGCTTTTCTTGTGCTTGTAGTGCACCTTTCCCAATGCCCGATCGAGAAAGTACATTTCTCAAAATGTTAAGGAAGTCAGGTATTTTCGATTCACGAACTTTGATATTTTTCCAAAACTTAGTTGCCGGATCTCAAGAATGATATGAATGATTCCACCAATGAATTGTGTTCTTAGATCTCTCAAAAGATGATATGAATATGTTATACCAATGAGGCACAATGAGACAACCACAATTTTCGTGAAATAGCATATGTATTTATAGTTGGAGGTGTATGAGTAGTATGGGCCGAGTAAAACTCTCCAAAATTGCGAACTAGGGTTATTCGTGTAACAATGTCGTTCGAGCGAGTGAAGGTTATGTCGCTCGAGCGACGCATGAGGGAGAAGCGAGTGATAATGGTTCTGTTTTTGTCGTTCAGGGGATGGCCAGACGTGAGGCTAGTGAAATTCCGGCATCGCTTCTTCCTTGTTTCCAAACTTGAACTCAACCCCTAGGCTACCTAACTCAACTATACAAAATTACACTTCAGTCCTTAACTTTTACACATATTCAATTAAGTCACTTTTGTTCACAGAATTGCTAATTATAATATTGAACCTAACAGAATAGTCATAGCGCTTTCTCTCAAAGAAATTGGAAGATGTTTTAGATGGATATAAAATCAGCATTTTGAATAACTATCTTGAAGAAGAAGTATACATGAACCAGCAACTTGACGTATGTGAAAGATGGTGAAGAAACAAAAGTGTGTCGATAGAAAAATGCTCTTTATAGTTTGAAGCAAGCCCCTAGAACTTAACACTGACTAAAGATGCCTAACAAGATGATATTTTGATTATTTTTCTTTATATTGATTATTTAATTTTTATCGTCAGTAGTTCAATTATATGTGAAAAATTCAAAGACGCTAAGAAGCTCTACATTTTTTCTTGACATGGAGGTTAATCAAAGTGAACATGGAATTTTTTTTTTCTAAAAGAAGCATTTAAGAGATTTACTGATGAGATTTATAATGAAAAATATTACTCCATTAAACACTCCTATGAAAGTGGGCTTGAAGCCAAGTAAATGTGATGGTGAGAGAAGTGTTGAGGGTAATTAGTAGAAATGGTCCCTAACGTTTACATTTGTTGCTAAAACGGTCCCTATCATTTTAAATTTGATATTTGTACCTTTATTTCAAACGTTTGTTACGGAATTGGTCCTTCCATCCATTTCCCATAATATTTGAAAAAGGGTAAATTAGTCAATTTCCCATATTTTTGCATAGAGTTAACCGTGGCCAAGGAAATCCCCAAATGGAATAAATCACACCAAACCTCACTTTTCCTAAATTTTCCAAAAAAGAAGCAGCAGCCCTTTGAACCCATTCCACTACCACCTTCCCACTGCCATTCCGACATCGGCCACTGCAATGAAATATCGCCAGTAAGTTTTAAATTAGGACCTTCGATGAACTTATGTCCTAACTATAGCTATGGTGTTTTTGTTTTGTTAATCGAACTTTTACTTTGTGAATTTTTTAAAACCGAGTCATTTGTTCCCTCTAGTGAAATTTTGTTCTCCTAATTGTATATTTAAGTTTGAGTAAAACTAATTTATTTCACAACTTATATTTGGTTTTTCTTTTTCTGCTAATAGCATTAGTTATTGAAATTTAATAAACATTTATTTACCATTAGTATGGTAAGTTCTGTATGTTTATTTACATGTTTTTAAATTGAGTGAACATGAAATGTTTGTTTACCAATTTAATTAAATCTAGCATACTAATATTGTCTTTGTTGTTTGTGCTAGAATTTTCTAGTGTGATGCTTCAGATCAACCTCCAAATAACCATGCTGACATTGAAGGTTGTGGGAGGTCTGATCCAATCAAAGAATGATGTTATGTGCCTGATACTGAATGCAGAGATGAGCTAACCAAGAATATGATTGGGATGATAGTTTTTCCCATGCAAATTAAGATACTCTTTGGTCACAAGGTGAGGAAACCATGACATACCATTTTGGACAAAATGTACCTACTTCTGATGTCAATAATACAACCGAATCACATGATGGTGTAAATGAAGAGGAATTGGAAAATGAAGGTGTAAATGAAGTACAAACTGAAGAGCAGCAAAGAGTAGAACTGGATAATGTACTTGTCGATTCTGACTATGAAACAGATGAAGACCATGTTGATAATGCTGGAATTGATACTCCAAAAATGAATATGGATTTAGATTTGGTCTTATAAATGAGCAGGAGGTAAGGGATTCAGAAACGGATTATAGTGACTCAGATGAACTAAGGAGTTTGGATAGTGATGATGATGAAGATGAAGGCACTTCCCAAAAAAGGATAAGGAGGAAAGTATTCAATCCTAGGACAGATATGGAGGATCCAATATTCAAAGTTGGTAAGTAGTGACAACTACAATTATTGGCATTAGTTTTCTAACTAAATTTTTTGCACTGCATTTTTTGGATTGGCAGGGCAAATATTTGAGCTAAAGAAGGTTTTGAAAGATGCTATTACTGAGCACTCAGTGAGGCATAATAGGGAAATCAAATATTTGAAGAATGATGCTAAGAGGTTGAGAGCTAAATGTAAACAAATATGCTCATAAGAATGATATTTGCCGACAACGTTTTGAGTTGTGGTCTAAACTTATAAATTACATCAAACCATAAGAATTATATTCACCGAAAATTTTAAGAGGAGAAAAATATGGGAAGTTGAATAATTTACCCTTTTTCAAATGTTATTGGCAAATTCCATTCAATTTTCTAACGGCTGATTTAATGGAAGTGGATGGAAGGACCAATTCCGCAACAAACGTTTGAAATAAGGGTACAAATATCAAATTTAAAATGATAGGGACCATTTCAGCAATGAATGTAAACGTTAGGGACCATTTCTGCTAATTACTTCTAGAGAGGAGTTATTGGCAGTCTCATTTATTTGATAGTCATAAGGTTGGATATGCTGTTTGCGGTGAGCATGCTTAGAAGGTTCATGGAAGAACCAACAAGAAATCATTGGAAAGTACGAAAAAGAGTTTTTAGGTACATAAGTGGATCTATTAGTGAAGGTATTCATTACGCAAGTGTTGAAGATGCAAAGTTGGATGGCTATTGTGATAATGATCGGGAAGCAGTGGTGAGGATAGCAAGAGTACTTCTTGATATGTTTTTAACATTGTTTAGGGACTATTTCATGGGCATCAAAGAAGCAACTTGTGTTCACACTTTCTACAGCTGAAGCTGAGTACCTCTCCTTAACATTTGCGTCTTTTTAGGCACTTTAGCTCAAGTGGTGGTTAAAAGAGCTCAAGCACTCACAAAAAGAAGGTATCTTGTTATTATGTGACAATAATTCAGCTATTTCTCTTTCAAAGATCCAATATTTCACGGCAAGAACAAGCATATAAGAATCAAGTATTGTTTCATCTGTGACTTGGTAAAGAATGATGATATGAAGCTGAGGTATTAAAAGAAACAAAATCAAGTGGTTGAAATCTTCACAAATGTGTTAAGCATCAATATTTTCATATGTTTGAAAAGGAATTAGGCATGACCATATAGCTTAAAGGGGGCTATTAGAATTTATAAGCCAGATACATTTATGTCACGGTTTATGAACATTCTAATTCATCTATGATTGGGCCTGTTTGAGTCCCATTTTAGGTGTAAAATGTATTTTGGATTAGTAGATTGATAGAAAGTGTGTAATTAAAAATGAAGGAAAGGTTTTTGGGTTGTGTGTAATATTATTCTATTGAAATATATGTGGTTGAAAAGAAGATAAAGAAAAATATATTTTGAAAAAAAAAAAGATCAAACAAGGGCTTAACGTTAACTATTATGATTCATGAATTATGTTATTCATGTACCTTGTTATTTGAGTAGAATTTATTTAGGTTTTTTTGCATTTGCGTTCAAAAGGTTGGAAATCTTTCCTATAAATTTTACAGCGTTGTTATTTCAAATATTACACAATCAATAGGAAGGAAGTTTGAATTCGATAATTCTTCTGTCTCATTTTTTTAATATTTTTTTTGTCAAGAAGACACTTTCTTGATAGTTTTTTCGGAGTTATGTTTATCCCCTATAATTTTTCTTTGTATAAGAACTTGGATTTGGCAATTTCCATCAACTAGGTGATTTGATTTTCCATCTTAAGGAAAGGACGCTTTTATCTTTTCATGCGACTTACATCGTATGTATGATACTTGATATGTTGGTGGAATTTTTGAAGCTTAAATCTTGATAGTCTAGCCAGTCATTTCATGATTTGGATTTGTTCTTTCTTCTCAATTTTGAAATCGAGCAAGTGTTTACATAGTCTTCTTCTATTCGAAGAAATGATTCATCGAAATAATGAGTCACCATTGATATTGACATATCTGAGATCGCCAAATGTTCGATACATGATTGTTTTATAAAGCGATTGGATTTATGACTGAGCTTGTTATTAGTTAGTTTGATGGATAAGGCCCATTGTACAAAGGATATTGGTAGGGAATTATGCCAAAGATGAGATGGCAGATTGTGATTGGTAGTGTTGAAATTATTTTTGTCCAACTATCAATCACAGTTTGCCAAGTGTAAACCTGGTAAAATGCCTGGTAAAATTTCATGGCAATGTAGCACGGTCGTAGTTTTATTTTCTTGAGACCTAAAAAAATATAATAATGAGGGAAAAGAACAAGGAGTTTAAATTTCTATTTTCCTTTTCTTGTTATTTTTGTCCCTTGTTTGAGTTCAATCTTAGGCGTTCTGACTTGTATTTGACAACTTTTGTTAATATTTCTTTTTCTTTTTAGAGTAAAATGAATTTAATGCAAGAGAAAAAGGAAATATGGCAATGTACTATAAATTTCAAAAGGGCAAAAGGCATGGTTGGTAGGGGTGAACGTGGTTCAGTTTGAACAGTTTGTGCCATATTTTCAACTTAATCCAGCTCACGCAGTTTGAAATTTTTCCAAACTTTAAACCATTTTATTTTTCAAACCAAACCATTATTTGCGGTTTAGTTCAATTTTAATCCGCTGTTTACAGCACATAACTTTTTTTAGTTTTAGTGGTTTTTAGTTTTAGTGGTTTATGCAACCTTAATTGGTATATGAATTCTATGCTGGCAACCGTAACTGCAGTACAAACAATTAGCTTTGGGCTAATTATTGTTTTCAGCTGGATAAATATTCCACTAATTCAAATTTCAAATACTGTCAATCCCTCAACAGATGAAGGAAGATTACAAAGCAGATGGTATTGCATGACAAAACCGACAAGAAAATTGGAAGCTTTACCTGCATTTTTTTTAGATTGTGGAAGAGCAAATAGTCCTGGAAAAGGGAATCTAGAGCCCCAAGTAAAGAAACATCTTCCCAACCAAGATATTAATGTTTTGGTTCCTTCAGCCAAAGTTCTGCACCCTTCTTTCAATGCAATATTTTTGTAGAATGTTAAATGAATAAGAAGCTTATTATTTGAGCATTTGATGTCAAAGTTTCTAAATAAAACATTCGCATGAAAGAATGCTATTGCTTCATCAACAATGACAGTGCTATCTGCTTAAAATTTATATCATTTCTGATAAGTGTGATTTTTACACTTATTCGGGACCTAAATAATGACATTTAATAGTTCTTTTGATAAAATATATTCTAAATTGTTGTATTTAATGTTTAATAGGTAAAACTCTTTGAATAGAAAAGAAAGTGAAGAAAAGAAGCAAAAGATGATGAAAAATGGCACAAATCTAAAGTACAAGGGCCAACTTGCATTAAATGAAGGAATTGAGGACTTGGAAGCAAGTACTAATTTAATTGGGCATTGGAATTAATTGGGCCTCAATTTGGACTTTTAGCTGTATTAAAATATTGGTAAATTAGGTTATATATATATGCACACACACAAAGGCGAGAGGAGAAAAGGAGGCCGAACACGCAGAGAAGAGGTGGGCGACTGAAGCAAAAGAAAAAGGAAAAAAGGCAGACAGAATTTGAAGATATTCACACAGGAATTGACAGCCTTGGATATATTTATATAGATATACATACAAGAGAAAGTCAAGGCAGAAAACATAGACACAGTGTGAGAATTGGTCAAATTGAGGCTATATTAATTATATACACACACGGCACGCAGAAAGCCGAATCACGCATGGGCTGGAGAAATAAGGGCAGTTTCAATTAATTCCAGTTTTGTTCACGTTTCATCAATTTTCGGCGATGTCATTCCACTTTTTCCTGTTTAATTTCAATATTATGTTAGGCTAGATTTTTACATTTCTAAAGATATAGATGAACCCTTGTTTTGAAATTTTTTATATTAATTAATTATTTTGACGACTAGTAGGTTTATTTTCTTGGAATTTATTATTGTTTTCATCGATTTTTCAATTAATTAGCTACTAATTAAGATGATTTATTAGAATCTATTATTATCGAGAGAGAGATAATATGTTTTAGAAAAATAATAAATATTGTAAATTCGATAGGGGATAGAAATATATTTCTATGCTTTGCATGATTTT
>CAIGRB010123263.1:27869-67993 GCA_903798255.1 Fraxinus quadrangulata | reverse complement strand
TTGAAGTCTTCATGGATGAGTTTTTGGTGTTTGGTTCATCATTTAAGAGTTGCTTCTCAAATTTGGGAATGGTTTTACGGTGATGTGAGGAAACAAACTTGGTGTTAAATTGGGAGAAGTGCCACTTCATGGTGCAAGAAGGAATAGTATTGGGGCACAGAATTTCAGTAAATGGTATCTAGGTGGATAAAGCAAAGATTCAGGTGATAGAAAAGCTACCTACACCAACTTCAGTTAAGGGAGTACATAGTTTCATCGGCTATGCAGGGTTCTACATAAGGTTTATCAAGGATTTTCCAAAATCGCCAAACCACTGTGCAGCCTACTTGAAAAGGATACACCATTTAATTTTTTTGACTAGTGTTTGGCATCTTTCAACACTCTTAAAAAAAGTTAATTTCAGCACCGGTTATAGCTGCACCAGACTGGGAACTCCCATTTGAGTTGATGTGTGATGCAAGTGACTATGTAGTAGGGGCAGTACTTGATCAAAGAAAGGATAAACTTCTCTACATCATCTACTACGCGAGCAAGACTTTGACAGAGGCACAGCTGAATTATGCAACCACGGAAAAAGAGCTGCTAGCCATTGTATTTGCTTTCGATAAATTCAGATCATATTTCATGGGATAAAAGATAATTGTCTTCACAGATCATGCAACTCTGAAATATTTAATATCTAAGAAGGATGCGAAGCCTAGGCTGATTCGGTGGATACTTTTTCTTCAAGAGTTTGACTTGGAGATTTGAGACAAGAAAGGCAGTGAAAATGTGGTCGCAGACCATATTTCAGGGCTTGAACAGGCAGAACACAGTGATGAGGGCAGTATAAAGGATTCTTTTCGAGATGTGCGTATCTTTGCTGTTGACTGTAGCCCATGGTATACAGATATAGTGAATTACTTGCCGTATAATGTGTTTTCACCAAAGTTAACACATCATCAGAGGAAGAAGTTCTTTTCGGAGTTGAAATACTATTATTGGGAAGATCCCATATTATACAAGAGGGGTGCTGATAAGATAATTCGAAGATGTATGCCAAATGAGGAGGTCCCTCGAATTCTGGAGCGTTGTCACTCTTCAGCTTATGCGGGGCATTTTGGATCTTCGAAAACAGTAGCGAAAGTTCTACAATCAGGATTTTATTGGCTCTCATTGTTTAAGGATGCTCATAAATTTGTAAAACACTGTGATCAATGCCAACGTACAGGGACTATCTCCAAAAGGCATGAGATGCCTTTGAATTCAATTCTAGAAGTAGAACTATTCGACGTTTGGGGAATAGATTTCATGGGACCATTCCCATACTCTTACAACAATCAGTACGTTTTGGTAGCAGTTGACTATGTATCGAAATGGGTAGAAGCGGTAGCAGCACCAACTAATGATGCTCGAGTGGTTGTCAATTTTTTGAAGAAAAACATTCTCTCATTTTAGCACCCCTAGAACCATTATTAATAATGGGGGTAAACACTTCTGCAACAAGTTTTTGGAATCAGTATTAACAAAATATGGGGTGAAACATCGGGTTGCTACACCTTATCATTCCCAAACAAGTGGTATAGTGGAAGTATCAAATAGAGAGCTGAAGAGAATACTGGAGATGACTGTTAATGGTTTGAGGACTGATTGGTCAAAGAATCTTGATGATGCATTGTGGGCATATCGGATTTCTTACAAAACACCAATTGGGATGTCACCATATCACCTTGTGTTTGGGAAAGCTTGTCACCTTCCAGTGGAGTTGGAGCATCAAGCGTATTGGGCAGTAAAGCAGCTGAACATGGACATGACAGCAACTAAAGAAAATATGATGCTACAACTAAATGAATTAGATGAATTTCGGATGGATGCTTTTGAGAATGCAAAACTTTATAAGGAAAGGATAAAGAGACTGCATGATAAATACATCCAGAGGTTTGAGTTCACTCCAGGCCAAAAAGTTCTCTTGTTCAATTCTATGTTGAAACGTTTCCCTGGGAAACTCCGCTCTAGATGGTCTGGACCATTCAAAGTTGTTCAAGTCTTTTCACATGGGACAGTTGAGGTGACTAATGAGACAAAAGGCAACTTCAAGGTAAATGGGTAGCGTTTGAATGTATATTGGGGCAGCAATTTTGATAAAGAGAAGTCATTCATCTGACTCCACACCCTAAAATGATCAAGCTACCAAGTCTAGTTAAAGACTATAAATTCAGCGCTTATTGGGAGGTAACCCAGTTTTATAATCTCGTTATTTATTTTATTTTTTCGCATTGCATTGAACGTAGTTTTATTCTTGATTCATAGGTTGCATTAGTCATATACATGTTTCAATTTATATGGTATCATCATCTTGACATGTTTTCCCTTTGGCCATTGCAGTTATTGTTGGTTGTTTCGAGTGTTTGGGCTAAATAACACATGTTTTAGGTTATTTGATCTTTATTGTTCGATTTGACCGTAGTGTGCAGGAACATGACGTCGCGAAATACTCAAACCAACACAAATTAAGGGGAAAGCATGATAGACAAGATTGTCTATCGGTAACACATAATGCCTCATACTTTCAAAAGAAACAATCGGGGAGTACATTTTTCATTTTCTTCCCCCGTCCCCTTATATTCTTACTTATGTTTTATGATATTAAGGACAATGTCGGTTCTAAGTTTAGGAGTAGGAAAAACTTTGAGTTTTTACTTATTGTGTGTTTTTTAGTGTTTGTGTGTTTGTTTTTCATTATTGATTTAGTATATAATAGAAAAATCATAAAATCATAAAAATTTGAAATTTTTCAAAAAAATAAAATATTTATATTTTCTTGTTTTTGGCTGTGTGCTTGTGTAAGTTAGATAATTTGGCTAACAATGATGATTAAATTGAGATTTGGTGTTGATTTATGAACTGTAGATAGGTTGCATACTAGACTAATTAGACTTAACCTTGCAAAACTAGATATTATACGTGCACTAGAATTAAGTTGGATAATGTGATGCTATGAGTTGATTCGTATAATAGATAGGTTGATATAGATGAACATAGATGTTTTATCCAAATCATACTAAATTACTTATCCTTAGACCAAATTTAGCATAGGTTGAGGGTGATTTTACTGTTATAGGAAGATACGGATGTAGAAAGAGATTCTACGTATGAAAACTTTTGTGTGGATTGTCTTAGAGTAACGAGATACAATTGGGTGAAAATCTTAAGTTGGAAGTTGGTTTGCTTGAATAGGTGTTTGATAAGGGGCATTGCACTGATCAATTAAAAAAAGGTGAAAAATTCTCTTCGAAACATTTTTGATTTCGGTTATTAAGCATGTAAGGGTGTTTAAACCCTGGTGTCCTAAAGTCATCTGATTTGGGAGTTATCGACCTAAAGCCTGCTACATGGTTCATTTAGAAAGTTTAAGGGAAATAATTTAAAAAAAAATGCAAGTGCATGGGAAAAAAATGAAAAAAAAAAAGCACTAAATAATGCCTAGTTAAGCTCCAAATACTTGTTTGAGGGAATTTGACTTCTGATAAAGGATAATTAGCCTAATTGAGTCTTGGATGTCGAAGAAATCAAAGAATTGGAGAATCCCTGTTTATTGATGTGTTGACTTGCGATTAGTAAAGTCCACCGGAATTAGAGAAGGTGAGGATAGTAATGAAAATTCCAACCTTAGATTACACACAAAAAAAAAAAAAAAAAAAGAGGAAAAAAAAAAGAGAGAAAAAAAAGGTGAGAAAAGAACAAGTTTGGGGGTGTGTGAATCATACGAGAGGTGAAATGATATATTTGACCGCAGAGGGTCGGGAATTGAATCAACTTGTAACGTAATTTTTCTACTTAATTCTTCACACACACGTCGATTATTGCATTGGAAGAGTAGATATTGGTTTGGTATTGTGATTTTGAAGCAGTCTATAGATTTAACACTATGATTTCAAATTTTGAGATGAAAAGCTAGATTATCTAATCAAATACTTTCGCATGCTTGTGTGTTTTTTATTATTTAGACTATAATTTTGTTTGGGGACAAACAAATATTTAAGTTTGCGGGTATTTGATAAGTGTAATTTTTACACTTATTCGGGACCTAAATAATGACATTTGATAGTTCTTTTGACAAAATATACTCTATATTGTTGTAGTATTTAATGTTTAATAGGTAAAACTCTTTGAATGGAAAAGAAAGTGAAGAAAGGAAACAAAAGATGACGAAAAATGGCAAAAATCTAAAATACAAGGGCCAACTGGCNTTATATATATATATATATATATATATATATATATACACAGAGGCGAGAGGAGAAAAGGAGGTCGAACGCGCAGAGAAGAGTGAAGCAAAAGAAAAAGGCAAAAAGGCAGACAAAATTTGAAGATATTTACACAGGAATTAGCAGCCTTGGATATATTTATATAGATATACAAACAAGAGAAAGTCAAGGCAGAAAACATATACGCAGTGAGAGAATTGGTCAAATTGAGGCTATATTAATTATATATACACACGGCACGCAGAAAGCCGAATCACGTAGTGGCCGGAGAAATAAGGGCAGTTTCAATTGATTCCAGTTTTGTTCACGTTTCGTCAATTTTCGGTGGTGTCGTTCCACTTTTTCCTGTTTAATTTTAATATTATGTTATGCTAGATTTTTACATTGCTAAAGATATAGATGAACCCTTGTTTTGAAATTTTTATTATTAATTAATTATTTTATCGTTAATTTGTTTGAATGCATGGATGTTTATTATAGTTTAGTTTGCTTTTCAATTAATTGGCCATTAGCTGAATTGTTTGTGGATTTTATTATCATCGAGAGATGTAACAAAATTGTTAGCACGTAGTAATAAATGTTGTGAGGTTCGATAAATGATAGAGATATACCTTTATGCTTCTCATGGTTATTTTCATGTTCTAACTCGTTTAATACTTTCTTATATGTTTGTATCTTTCATAGATATATAGAAAGACCACATATAAAATTAAATTTAATTGCTATCGAGAAAAGCTTTTAAATAAATTTGGAACTTCGACCAACTCGCATGATAACAAATTGTCACTTTAATTGTTGTACTAAAAATGAATTAACAAGGGAGATTCTACATTTTAGCAATGCATCTAAAAAAATTGGTAAACTTTTACTTTGATTTCTATTACGTTATAAGTTAGACTTTAAATTTATTACAAATCATTATTGCTATTCGATTAAGTACATTATTAACTTTAATTAGATCAAACGTTTAGTCCTCGTGGGTTCGACACTCTACACACTACTATATTACTTGTTCACGATCCCGTTCACTTGCAGGAAATCAAACGATCAATTTCAATACAAAATATAGTATATCTTTCTTAAAATTAGACACTACGATTCTAGTTGACCTTGTTCTAAAACTGGAGTAGGTTTTTTTGTGGCTTTTAAGGAAAAGTAGAGGGAACTAATAAGTAAAAAATGGTTAGGTTCAATTTTGTGTGGTTTTCAAAAATCAAAACCTAAATCAAACCATTTTGAAATGACTTGATTCGATTTGAGGGGAAAAATTCGCGGGTTCACGTAGATCCGAACCAACGTTTTCAAATAAACGGGTTGTAGAGAAATAAAGAAACTATAGAGAGATGCCCCCGGGGCACATCCAATTTGGTAAAGGACGAGCATTGCTGGGCTTACAATCCCAAGGTGAGGAGTTCGAATCTTGGATGGAGCAGCTGAGTGATGTAATACTCATTTGTAGGTGGAGCAGCTTGGTGATGTAATATTCATGGAGGAAGGCTCCCTTGGGGTCAAGAGTATAAAGAGTGCACGGACCCTGGTCAACTTGAGCATATACCGCGATTTACCTCCGTCCATTGCTGAGGGGCCGGTGATGGGTGGTCCAGGACATAGTTTGACGTAAGTTGGGATACCTGGGTATCAAAAAAAAAAAAAGAGAGAGAGAGATGTTTCAATGGAAATTTCCTTAAAATATATTGATGTTCGGACAGAGATTTATACAAATAAAATCATTGCTAGCTAATAATTGTACAGCTACCCAAGTAAGAAATATACATCTGTTAAGCAAAGGAATTGCTATACAAAGAATCTACATTTATTACAAAAAACATTAGCACGATTCTTGCATGATTTTGTGTTAGGCATCCTGTTGATTGGCTTTTGATTTGTCCTTGGAATCTGCCTTAATACACTCCCTCAAAATTGGGATTCCATCAGCAAGACCAATTTTACTTCTTAATAATTCTGTTTGCTGCCTTGAGAGTGGGGTTGTGAGTAGATGTGCTAGCTGGTCTTGAGTGTGAACATGTCTAACTTGAATTGTTCCTCTTTGAACCAGATTTCGTACAAAGTGAATGTCTATTTGGATGTGTTTCATTCATAAGTGTTGAACTGGATTGAAGCTAAGGTGGGTTGCTCCAAGATTGTCACACAGCAATGAAGGACTTGTTTTTAGGCTAAAGCTGAGCTCTTGTAGCAGAGCATGTAGCCAAACAGTTTCTGAGGCGGCATTGGTGAGAGCCCTATACTCAGCCTCTGTTGATGATCTTGCCACTTCACGTTGTTTCTTTCAGCTCCAAGAAATGGGATTGGTAAGCTGATGTATGCAGATGTTAAAGTTCGATCATCACTATTTCCAGCCCAGTCGGCCTCGAAAATAGTTGTGAGAGTAGGATATGTCTCTCGGGTGAGTTTGATGCCATAAAAAATTATGTAAGTCAGGTACCTTAGAAGTCTTTTTGTTGTTGTCCAGTGGGTAGCAGTGGGCTTATGCATAAACTGAGACAATTTATTTACAGCGAATGAGATGTCAGGTCGAGTGAGAGATAAATATTGTAGGATGCCAATCACCTTTCTGAGTTCACTGCTGTCAACGGAAGATGTGCCATCATTGAGTTGGAGGGGTATGCTTGTTGAAAGAGGGGTAGAGACCTTTTTGGCACCAAGCATGTTTGTATTGGGTAGTAGATCAATAAACATACTTGTGTTGTGAAAGGAAAAGACCATTCCGAGAAGGAATGACTTCCACTCCTAAGAAATAGTGTAGAGCCCATATCCTTCAATGAGAATTTAGAACCCAGCTGTTCAACAATGGAGCTCACAAATGTTGAGTTATTTCCAGTAATGACTAAATCATCCACGTATACTAAAAAATAACAAATAGAAGAGTCATGCTTGTAAATAAACAATGATGAATCCGCCTTTGAATTCTAAAAACCAAATTGAATCAGAACATTTTTCAATGTCGAGTACCAGGCTCTAGGGGTCTGTTTTAGGCCATAAATGGCCTTTCGGAGTCTGCAAACATGATCTGGTTTATTCAAATCCTTAAAACCCTGGGGTTGCAAGTTTTCTATGTAAGAAAGCATTGTTGATATCCATTTGCCTCAAACCCCAACCATTCATTACAGCAATGGATAAAACAGTTCTAATTATGGCTGGCTTAACCACCAGACTGAATGTCTCCTTATAATCAATACCCAGGCGTTGATTGTACCCTTTAGCCACAAGTCGGGCTTTGAACCTATCCACTGATCCATCAGGTTTTCTCTTCACTCTAAAAACCCATTTACAGCCTACTGGGTTGCAATGAGAGGGAGGTGGTACTAAGTCCCATGTCTCATAAGAGCAGTGAGTTCGTGGGACATGGCCTTACGCCAGTAAGGTTCAGTGATTGCTCGACTCACACATGTGGGCTCAATGGTCTCGGGTATATATTGGTGACAAAAGTGAAGTTGTTTTGGTTTAACGATTTGATTCATAGATCGAGTAGTCATCTGGTAGGTTCGTGAAGTTGCGGGATTTGGAATCGGTGGGGCAATTTGTGATGGGTTTTCAAACGGTTGTGAAGACCTGTTGTTTGAGAGATGGGTTTCATTCGGAATGAGGATTGGGTTCCGATTGGGCGACAAACTTAAAGGATTAGGGTTTTCAGATACCAAATCTTCACTCATTGAACCAAAGTTGTCTGAGATTGTAAAGGAGTTGAAGCAGAGAGACGGGGATTACCTGGAGTTGCAGCGACCATGGTGAGAGCATCTTCCATGGTCACTGGTGGCGAGGAGAGAAACAGGGGCGGCACAGTAGCTGGAGGAAGATTTGAAGTCTGCGAGGAGAATGGAGTGATTTTGTTGGGGGCACTTGATGGGTTGATTTCGGACAATAGACTTTGGGCTTCATCCAACGAGACATGTCTCGATATGTATAAACGGCCGATTTTTGGATCAAAGCATTTATATGCACTTTGGGTGACGGAATAGCCCAAAAAAATACACGGGATTGATATTGGCTCCATTTCATGGTTTGTGTATTGTTTGGTGAGAGGGTAGCACAAGCAACCAAATTTTCTCAATTTGAGATAATTTGGTTGTTGTCCAAAAAGGGCTTGTAAGGGGTTTCATTTTGGAGTAACGGAGTGGGTTGACGGTTTGTAAGATATGTGGCAGTTTAAACAGCATAAGATCAATATTTGAGAGGAAGATTGGCATCATGAAGTAGTGTGAGTCCGATTCCACAAGGTAACGGTGTCTGCGTTCAGAGACACCATTTTGTTGTGGGGTGGTAGTATAGTGGTTTATGCTATGGGGGAATAAAAAGGGTTTGAGTCTCACAAACTCACCTCCATTGTCCGAATATAAGGCTTTAATTTTTCCTTGGAAACGATTTCCAATGAGAGTTTTGTATTGAGGAAAATTTTTTGAGACTTCGGATTTTGTTTCCATAAGATAAAACCTCATATATTTTGTATAATGATCAATGAAAACAAGATAATATCAAGAGCCATCCATACCAACACAATGAGCGGAGCCCCAAACATTAGTATAAATTAATTCAAGAGGAGCTTTGCTCAATAGACTAGTAGAACCAAAAGGTGGTTGATGTGCTTTATTGATTGAAGATGAAGTGCATAAAAAAGCTTGTTTATTTGATGTAAGCGGGAGAGAGAATTGTGAACAACATTGTGGACAATTTTGGAGAATAGGTGTCCAAGACGTTTGTGCCATCCATCAAGAGAAGTTCTTTCATGCACATAAGCAACCATTTGGAAGGTGAAGCCACTAGTGATTCCGGGAAGATGTAGACACCATTTTCACATTCACCTCTTAGAAGGGTCGTCCCCGACATCTTGTCCTTCACAAGAAAATGAGAAGGTGAAATTCAATAAAAACATTGTTTTTCGAAGTAAAGTAATGAACATAATTGAGATTTTTGCTGAGGCTTGGGACACAAAGTGTATCATTTAAAATGAAATTTTTTTAGGTGATTTGACAGTTAGAGAGCCAATGTGCGAGACAACCAAACTTGAACCATTATCAATCATGACCTCATCGTTAACATCATATTCTGAGTGAATAGATAAATTTGTAAGATCTACAGTGATGTTGTGAGACGTAGTAGAATCCATTAGCCATTTATTTTCATTGGCATTTGAAGTGGAAGTGTAGTTGGCAGTGACTCCATTTGAATTCAAGTGGGGACAAGCCTTAGCCGTGTGTCCAATTTGATCACAGAATTGACACTTGGGCTGATACCTCCGTTGATTGTTGTTGGGCTGACCCGATGATTTGTTGTTATTTCGGGTGTACTTATTTTTCCAGGCTAGAGTATTATTTTGGCCCGGTTGCGTGAGAATCCATTGTTCCTTGACTGGTTCTTCTGATAGGAACCTCCATTGTTGAACTTGTGAGTGGTGGAGTTTTCCGAGACGACGAGTTGTTGGGTGGCTGTCTCCAGGTGTCGTAGGTAGCTGTTGTGGCCTACCAGAAGATCATGGAGCTCTTCGAAGGTCGGGGATTTCTCCCTCGCACGGATTGGAGTAGCTATTTCCCTGCAATCAGAACCCAAACCGTTAAGGATATAAAGGGTTAGATTATCATCTGATATGGGATGATCGATTAGAGCTATCTCATCAGCCAATGCCTTCATGGCATGGAGGTACTCCGAAATCGAACGGTTTCCCTTTTTAATCAAGGTAATTTCTTCCTTGAGTTCTATAGCCCTCATTCGAGACCGACTAACATACATGTGATTTATTTTTTTCCATGCCTCTTGAGATGCCTTAGCCGTAGCTATAAGAGGGGTGATGGTGGGGGAAGTTGAGGCAAGAATGGCACTAAGGATTAATTTATCCTGCCGAACCCAATGATTTTAGGTTTTGACAGAATTGGGAGTGCCATCGGATGTTGGGCAAATCGAGGTTCCATCAACATAATCCAGTATGTCATACCCAATTAAAAGAGCTTCAAATTGGGCACGCCATTGTGGAAAGGTGGAGGGGGTTAATTTCTCATTGATTTGAGATGTAATGTTGAAAGCAACTAGTGGTATTTTTGTTGAGGAGAAAGGTTGGGTGTTTGGGTTGGGAAAAGAAGACATTTCTGGAATATGGATCGTAGTCTCGTTGGAGTTTTGGTCTTCTAATACCATGTAGAGAAACAAAGAAACTATAGAGAGATGTTTCAATGGAAATTTCCTCAAAATGTATTGATATTCGGACGGAGATTTATATAGATAAAATCATGGCTAGCTAATAAATGTATAGCTTCCTAAGTAAGGAAATATACATCTGTTAAGCAAAGGAATTGCTATGTGTTCATTTTTGGATATTCCTTGTTTTGATATTGAATATTCATTTATTTAGAAAGAATTTTCAATCCTACATCATTAGCAATACTTCTCTCAAGATCAAGAGGATTAATTTCATCAAAAGTAACATGCATTCTTCAACTACTAGAGTTCTTTTGTTAAAGACTCTATAAGCTTTGCCAGTCAATGAATATCCTAGAAAAATTCAAATATCGAATTTTGAATCAAATTTTCTTTTATGTTCAAAATAAAGCATTTGCAACCAAATATTTTGAAATAATCGATATTTGAAATTCCATTTTTTCAAAGCTCATAGGGAGTTTGAGTTTTCTTTCGACTAACTAAAACTCTATTAACAATGTAGCAAGTGATGGTAATGGCTTCAACTAAAAAGTATTTTGGCAAGCTATTTTTATTAAGCATGGTTTTAGCTATTTCTTGTAATGTACAATTCTTTGTTTCTATTATATCATTTTGTTGAGGAATTCTAGGAATCGAGAAATTATGTTTATATCCATTTTCATTACAAAAATAATCAAAAGCGATATTATCAAATTCTCCACCATGATCACTTATAATAGTTGTAATGGAGTATCATTTTGAGTTTTGAGTTTTTTACAAAACTATTTAAATACATTCAAAGTTTCATCTTTTAATTTTAAAAATAGGACTCAAGTAAATCTAGAAATTCGTCGACAATGATGAATGCATAATGTTTACCACCCAAGCTAACAGTTCTAAAATGTCCAAAAAAGTCTATGTGGAGAAGTTGTAGGGATTTTGTAGTTGAAGAGCATCACAAATTTTATCTTTTTCAAATTTTAAATTTGGCAAACCTTTAACAAAACAATTTTTGAATATTTTTGAGAAAATATTCATGTTAACATGACCTGATCTCCTATGCCATAACCAAGTATCCTCTTTTAAACTTGATAAACATTTTTCATCACTTTCAAATTTGATATTTATGATATAAATGTTTTTACTTCAGCTTCTTATAAACATCACTTCTTTTTACGTAACATCCTTAATAAGGCATTTGGAAGAATCGATTTTAATATGATATCATTTATCACATAATTGTTTAATAGTAAGCAAATTATATTTGAGGTTATCTACTAATAAAACATTTTCAATTGAAGGAGAAGGATGATTACCAAAGTTTCCAACTCCAATCATTTTTCCTTTTGCGTTATTCCCAAATGTGACATGGTTTCCATCATTCTTTTCGAAGTTTGATAGCAACATTCTATCTCCGATCATGTTCTTTGAAAATCTACTATACCCATACAAGTTTGGTTCCTTGATAGTTATTTTTGGTGGACTCTTGAATCCACTCGTTCTTACTTTCAAAGTGTGGCCTCTTTTTTGTTAGACAGCTATAAACAATATGTCCATCTTAATTGCAAAAGCTACATGTAGTGTTTGAAAGAGTTCGATGCTTTAACAAATAAAATTTTGAAAGATTTTTGTTTCAAGAATGGTTTATATCTAATTCCTTCTTTGTCAAAAACACAATTTTGATCACCAAGCATTAAATCAAAATTTTCCTTACCTTGAATGAATTTGTAAATAATCTTAGTTAAATCTTCAACTTTTTCTTTAATCAATTAATTATAATCAATATTTTCCTTTTTGAGATCCATTCGAGTTTCTAAAATTTTCTTCATTTCATTTTTCAACAAGTAGTGTTTCTTTTTTAAGAATTGAGTGATTTAATGCAAGTTTTCAAATTCGTAAAGCATCTCATCATAGGTGGTGGATAAATTATCATATGAACATTTTCAATAGGATTTACCTCATCTTCGATTGTCATGAAGCACATGTTGGTGACTTCTTTTTTACTTTCATTTTCATCGCGATCATCATCGTCGCTTCATCCCATGTCACTTGGAATGCCTTTTCTTGATATTCCTTTCCTTGTTGGGACACTTAGTTCTTTTGTGATCAGGTTTGTCACAATCATAGCAAATAATTTTCTTACTTCTTTCTTCACCCTTTTCCTCTTTTGGAATCTCCAATTATTTCGAAATTCCCTTCATTTTTTGACAAGAAGAGCTAGATCATCGAGCTCTTTATCATTCATATTTTCACTAGTAGTTTCTTCTTCAATTACTGATTTTAAAGCAATTTGATGCTTAGGAAGTTCATTTGATTCTTATTTGCTTTTCCTCGTTTTCTCTTTAGTTTCGACGTTGTTGAGTTCATACGTCATCAAAGTTGCATAAAGTTCTTCAAATGGATATGAGTTGATATCTTTGGTATTCTCTATCAAAATCCTTAATGAGCTTCAATCTTTCGATAGTGACTTAAGCATTTTACCTACAAGCTCACCATTAGTAAATTTATGATCAAAGCTTTTGAGGCCATTAATAATATCAGTAGTAATCATATGAACAAATGATTCATCTTGTTTTATGAAAAAGTTTTCAAATTCTTTAACCAAACAATTAATCTTGGTTTCCTTTATTCTACTAGTGTCAATATGAGTTACTTCTAATACATGCCAAATATCATATGTGGAATCACATGTGATAATATGATTAATTTCATTTCTATCTAAAACACAATAAATTAATTTTTTTAGCTCTAGCATTTAAATATATATTTTTTATCTTTTTTGTCGTACTCTTCTCTAGGTTTTGAAATAGTTTGATCGAGTTTGTCATCAACTTTAATAATCTTTGTAGGCACATAAGGGCCATATTCAATAACTTCCCAAATATTATAATATATTGATTGAATGTAAATCATCTTAACTTTTCAATAATTACAATGTGTGCCATCAAAGAAGGGATGATGATTTGTAGAATGCCCTTCAAAAATTTTGAAGATTGTGGTTAGCATTACTCAAGATTTTGAAATCTTTAATTCTAAAAGTTAGCACTTTGCTATAATACCAATTGAAAGCCCAAAAATATCTAACAAAGAGGGGGTGAATTGGTTTTCCAAATTTTTTTCAAATAATTAATCTAAATTCATAAGTGTAGATATGAAAGCAATAAGTAAAAGGGAAAAGAGTGTACAAATGATATACTGGTGGAGGTTCAATCCAAATCGACGATCTACATCCTTCGTTATCGAGCTCTTCGTCATGAATAAGTCATTTTTACTAAATTTGATTGACTTATGGTGCAATCCAACAAATAAGGAGTACCGATCTTTATACAATATTGAGTTTTTCGAGATCTCAATATGACCCACAAATTTAACGAGGAATGATTTTACAATTTGAAACTTTTCTCTTAATAAATGATATAAACAAATTAAGTACAAAGAGAGAAATAAGCAAACACTTTAATGAATAGTAATGAATGAAATTCAAGTGTTAGGTGAAAATAACTTTGATGATAAAGATATTTTTCAAAAGTTGATTAAATTAAAAAATTTTAAAGTAAATGTTTTGATAAAAATAAATAAGACGTAATATCAATATAATTTTGATCAAAAATATCTCACTTAAATGTTCTAAAAAGTATTGCAATGAATGCAAAGTGAAATGATGTTTATAGAGTTCAAAACGCCAAAAAATTTTGGGTCCGCATTCTAATTTGGACAACCAAGGTAGCCGTTGTGCGTCAAATTCAGAACGGTTAAAAAAGTTATCGTTGGATGAACAGGACATTTGCATGGCCCAATCGGACATCTGCACCGATAATTTTTCCTTCTTGAATTTTTGAAATATGTAAGGGGCCGTTCTCTTTGGCCGTTTTGGGTCGTTTTCTGTTTTCGATTTTTCAAAATAGTAAAAATGCGTTCTCTTTCCTATTTTCGGAAACGTGTTTTTGAAAACGAAAAAAAATTTGTACACAAAACACAAAACGATAAAATTATCGTTTTGGACGTTTTCAAGTCAATCATACGAAAAACTTGAAAACAAGGTAAACAAACTTGAAAACAAGGGATATAGAGAAAGAGAGGGAAGATGAGGGAGAGAGAGAGAGAGAGAGAGAGAGCGCACACGTTTTCCTTTTTTTATTTTCGAAAACAATTTTTGAAAATGTAAAAAAGAACATATTTTTAACAATCTCAAAATACACCCCCAAAACACAAAACTAAAAATGAATTCAAAATTCAAAACACAAAACTGAAACACAAAGAGAACGGCACCTAAGCTTTTGAAGTGTGTTTTCACTTCATTTTCCAAGGTAAGTGATATTATAATAAGTTTGAACTCTACACATGAATACAAACACCTTAATCTAATATTGAAGTGTTGTACCTTTACACACGAGTACAAACACCTTAATCTAATATCTTTGATTGAAGTTCTTCGTCTTGAGTGATTTGTCATGAATACTTGACTTTCATTTCGATTTTTATTGATCATCCGATGCGAGTCTTTTGATAGTGACATTTTTATCCCCAATCGATCAACTTTGCAACAATAGCTGTGAAGACTTAATTCAACTGCTAGAAATAAAATTAACTTGTTTATTATAATCAAAACAGGATGAAGTCAACCATAAGTAAACAATTTTGCTCCAATTCATTCCATTCAATACCTTTTCCTACTTTTATATATATCAAACTTGAATAGAAAAAGGTTTTTCAATTAAAATTCATATATCAAAATTTGTAGCTTTTTCAATTATATTTTTAATTTAATTTCTCTCTTTCCTAAGATGAAACTCGAACCTAGCTCACTGACATGGTTAGACTTCGATTACTAGTTATTAGTATAATATTGCACATGCTACATGTGTGTTGACGATTTCCACGACACATGCATGGCTTTTTTACAATTGTATCTCGTGCATATGGGAGTTTTTACAAGGTATTCTTAACACCTTGCTCCGTCCAGATAATATCATTCTTAGCACTACGAAAATGTATATTACCTAATAATATTAGCTACGAGCAACATTCTAAATGATTTAACCGCTGCCATGAGGAAATAGAAATGACTGGTTAACGTTTGTCTGTGAGTGCTACTATTTTGCAAATAACTGATTTTTGTACGGTTGAAATGGGGCCCAACTCTGCAAGTCTGTCAACGCCTACAAATTTTGACAATTCTAATGTGATTTAATTTTTCGAACTACCATTTTTGTCCTCATTTTTGTGTAAGAATAAAATCATGGAGGGACAATCCTGTCATTTTATATGTCCATATTATTTGACAATTCAAATTATCATTGAAATGAGTACATAAAGACGGTGACAAAGGGACCCACTGCATTTCCAACGGTTGAAATTTTGCTTGAAGTGTGGTGACAATCCCATGCAGATAGGCACTTAATGATTCAAAAGACTGTTCGCATTAGCTCTTTGAGTTTGGTAGCAAAGAGCCTAACATTTTTATAATTTGTTCTTATATGGTTTGAGAGACTTGCAGTTGTGACATGTAAAAATATGAATTTATGTCTTTGGAGAGTCTTTCATCATGGATCTTTCATACTTTATGTATAGTAGCTGTTCGCTAAGCACTACATCTTCTAGTTTGGTAGGTGCACGTGCTTGTGTTGGCTAACAAATATGGTTTGTGAATAAAATATATTTTATATGTTTACTTATTATTTATTTATTGACTTACTTAAATTACAATGACTTGTAAATGCTAAAAAATGTGCCACTGTGTAAAATTGGTTTCAATCCAATCAAGGAAATATTGGAATGGTTTGATTGGTTAAATAATTAAAAGAAGGAAATATTATTTTAGCAAATCGAAACTCTCCTTAATTTAATTATTAACTATATCAAACATATTTTATATTATTCTACCCTACAAAACTTCCATATTTTAGGTAAGATATGTTCATGCCTTGGAGGAGTCTCTACATAAGTAGAGAAAACAATTAAGGGACAAACGAATGCTTAGAGAAAAATATACCTATGTTCGGCAAACCTGCAGTAGCAAGTTCTAAAGTCTTCTGACAGCTGATGTTCCATTGATGTATCTCAAAGTAAAAATCGTGTTCTTCAAAAGTAATTGAAGATAACAGACCTAAGCTTGAATGATATAATCCCGCTCAAAGATTAGACTATTTAGCACGAGTTAAGATTTGTAAATCTTAATCTAAGTAGTGGTTGCACGAATAAAATAGTGAAGTAGCAATAAAGTCAAAATCAGATGGTTTGATTCCAGTTTCCCAAAAAGTCAAAAGAAGAAAGAGAACGAGGGAGTTGTTCTTTACTTGCTTTTGATTTTTTTTGTTAATTTTGCAAAATTACAAAATCAAAACTGTTGTATTTTTTATTCTTTGATAGTAGATTATTTTACTTGTGACATGGGGATTCATGGATGTTTCCCTTAAGAGTTTACCACATTATATTTGGTGTTTATCTTTATTTAATTCCGTAATAGATTATATCTTGTATAACACAAATCATTTTAGTTGTCCCAATCAAAATTGTGCGTAAAACTACATATAGGATGTTCAGACTCACTAGCGTATTCTGGCTAAAATGAATAATTGAGACAAATTGCTTAATTAACTAGATTTTAGTATTAATAATTGGTATCAGAGCGGGTTCACTTTTAAAAAGTGAGATCTATATAAAACCTAATAATGGATGTGCGCTCTTTAGACCTCATGTATTAGATGAGACTAATTATTCGTATTGGAAAATAAGAATGCAAGTCTATGTCCAATCTTTAGATGAGAAAGCATGGCAATCAATTGTTTATGGCTATAAAACTCTCACTATAATTGAAAATGATGTAGAAAAAGAAAAATGAACAGATGAGTGGGTGACTAGTGAGTATACAAGTGCTACCTAGAATTTTATAGCTCTATATGCTATTTTTCGTTCATTGATACTAATCAATTTTGTTTGATTTCAACATGCAAGGTGGCTAAAGAAGCGTGTGATATATTGTAGGTTGCTCGTGAAAGAACCTCAATTGTGAACTTCTCTAAAATCCAAATGTTTACACTTGAATTTGAACAATTAACAATGAGAGATGATGAGCACTTCAAAAATTTCTATGCAAAACTAAGTGACATTACCAACTTGACCAATACCTTGGGAAACAAATACTCAGAAAGTAAAATTTTGAAAAAATATTCTATGTTCATTACCTGATAGGTTTCACTCCAAGGTAACCACTATCGAGAAAAGAGGGGACATAAAAAGCATGAAAGTAGGAGAATTTGTAGGATCCTTAATGACCTATGAGCTACATCTTCACAGAAGGAAGAAGGATAAAGCATCAAGAATAGCCTTTAAACCCAATGAGGTTAAGATAGAGGAAGAAGATGATGAAAGTGAGAATGATGACCAGATGACCATGCTCACTGGACAATTTAAGAAATTCTTGAAAAACAATCAGAAAGGAATAAGCTCAAAAACTAAGCCACCCAAAAGAAGTTCTTCAATAACTCTAGGCAAAATCTTATCCCAACTATGGAAAAGAGCCAAAATCATGTCCAGTCATGAATGTGAAGGGTTCGGGCACATAGCGGCTGAGTGCACAAACACCTTAAAGAAGTCCTGGTGCAAGAAAGTAATGAACGTAACCTGAAGTGAAAATGAAACCAATGAGTCAAACTCAGACGAGGAAGACAGAACTAACGACAATCAGGTATCGTCTCTAATTGTCAACCTTCAATCTGATCTTAATACTTCACATCTATCGCCACCAGATCAGGACCTACTGAATGCAGATTCAGCTGGAACCAATAATGAATGTTCAGAATGCAAAACTCTGAAAAGATATCTGAAAGTTGAAAAAGAAAAAAAATGTTACCCTTTCGGCAATAATGGAAAACATCGAAGAAAAAAGAGATGTGGTAGTAACTGAAAAAGAAGTTTTGTCAAAAATCGTAAATAAGAGGAAAAACAATTGTTGGGACTTTAAGCTAAATTTGATCATGCCAAAGAAAGTGTGACAATTGGATTTGTCTTCCTTAGTAAAGTACTTAGCTATGAAAGAACTTCTAATGACAAAATAGGCCTAGAGTATGAAGGAAAAGGAAAGGAGAAAGTAATCACTCAACTGGTGTTCATTATAGCAACAGTGGGATCTAAAAAATTGCAAGGATCTGAAAAATTACGAAGTCAGCTGTCTTAAATCAATTCTAAAGTGCCAGACAATACCACCGACAAACACTTGACATCTGATTCTGACAATCGCGAAAAATCTGTTTCAGATCACATGATCAAGTAAATATGTAAAATATCGGACATGTAAGTCACAACATACAATCAGATGTAATATTTTTGATCAGTATGAACACAATTCGCACTATTGTTTAACGCACAGAAAATCAAATCACACTAAGAGAGTTAATTTGTTAACTGACACCTTAAAATAAAATTCTAAGGCTAGAATAAGGCAAGTTTGGATATGTAAAAATGATCTTAGTGTTATACCGTTAATGTTTATAAATTTATTTTACCTAACTCCTGGTACTTTGTTAGTAGTTGTTCTGACACATGACCGGTAACCATGAGGAATAGTTACTTTCGAAATGTAGCAGATGTTCGGTGACTACGGTACTAATCGAAACTCTTTTACCATATTTTGTGATAATAGTAGTGCTACAAATATCTCTAAGAATCAGGTTCAACATTCTAGGACTAAGCACATTGATATTCAATGTCATTTCATTAGAGACTTAGTTGAAAGAAATATTATTGTCCTAAAACACATTCACATAGAAGGACAACTGACTTATTTACTTACCAAGACATTAGATATTATCAGATTTGAAATTTTGTTGCACGATATATTAAAAGCCAGTTTGATGTACATAATTTTTTTTATTATACATGTTTATTTTGTTTGCATGTGTTTTGCATTTATATGAAAAAAAAAATTGAAAAACATAAAAAGAAATTTTGGAGGTTTTCTTGTAAATGTCACAAGATGTGATATTTTGATTGGTTTGTGGCTATTTATATAAAATTGGAATATCCAATCAATGAGGTATGCTTGTTTTAACTTATGGTAAATTATTGTCAGATAAATACATCATTAGGACATTATGACAACATTGTTGTTCTATTTATTGACTAGGTAAGCATCTGAAGGTGGCACGCATTTAAGTGTAGAGTTTTGGTCAGTATCTATGTCTCTCTGCATTGCAATATGATGTTGTGTATATAGATAAGTTTATTGGAGGAGAGGGTTACCGCCATAGATGTGTGAAGCTGTCCTTGATAATTAAAATAAATCATGAGAGAAAAGTTACATATATGGTTGTGTGAAAGTCAACTTTGTGAATTGAAAAGACCGCGAATTGAAAAAAAATATAGAAAAATGCATCACATGAGCATGCAAAACAAATGAAAATTTTATATAGATGCTCTAGTCTAGCACACACATATTTTTGTTTAAAGAGACATTATCAGATGATGGTTGGTTAGAAACACACTTTAGCATGTAGTATTGGAAGTATTAAATCTGGTTAGTAGATGGTTCATAATCAATTATGTCCAAAGTGTCATATCACACACTCACATTTCAATTTGAGATATTAATTAAATTAATTGTGAGCAAACATATGAATGGAAATTTCAAGCTTATTTGAAATTAGACAGATAAAGATGTTGTTGTCACTGTTAGACTAAAGATATTGTTGTCACTGTTCCCGCTGAAGAGAGAGTTAAGTCTGATCCAGTTGAGAAACTCAAGAAAGACACTAAATCTCAATTCTAGACAGCCAGTCCAGACCAACCTTCTACGGGCTAACAAGTCCACTAATTGAATGGCTCTATCATTCCGACTCTAACTCTCCGATCTCACTATTTGTCTATTTGTTTTACTTCATATGGTGGTCCTGTTAATTTCAAAAAAGAGGGAGTAAAAGTTTTTTATTTTGATGTGTGGTGATAATGAAACATGAACACTAATTGCAGTATGTAGGACGCTTGATTTGTGCCAACTTCTAAGTTTGCAGGTGTATTACTTTATACTAATTTATGTTGCTACATATTTGTTTAGTTTTTGCTTGGTCTACATACTATGTGATACATTGGTTGGTTTTATGAAGTTAGTGGAGTTATGTGTTACTTGAGAGAACTAAGGGTGAGTAGTACATGTACTTTATTTTGCAAACACTCTACACGCTCATAAAAGTGACATTAAAAATCTAAAAGATATTTTTAAAATTAAGTTAAGACAAATGGGGAGATTGCAAGTAAAATATATTTTATATTTTTACTTACTATTTATTTATTTATTGGTTTACTTAAATTAGAATGATTTTTAAATGTCAAAACATGTACCAAAAACATGTACAATTGGTTTCAATCCAAAATGTGAGTGAGTCGGTTAAGACTGACTTCGGGTAAGCCAGTTAGTCAGGACTAATTGTGTGCTATAAGTAAACTGATTTTTTAGTTGAGGATTTTAGAGTTTCCATGCCCTAAACGAGATGCAATATGTGTGTTCGGTTTTTTATGAGGTAGCCCGTAGAATTGAAAAGTGTTGCTCATCAAATTGATCAACTCTTCCCTTATCTGAAAATTATTTACCCCGAAATCTGGATACACAATACTGGAACGAGCATGTGCGACTATTGGAGTCAAGAACATTGAAACATACAAGTCTCAGTCGTTTAAGATCTCTGGATACACAATACTAGAGCGCATATGGGCGATTATGGGCATCAAGAACATTGAAATTGGCAAGTCTCCTTCGTTTATTTGCCCTTACTCATGTTGCTGATCTAGTGGTGCTGTTATTCTTGCGACCACTTGTCTAATTAACTGAATAGGAATATGAGTATTTTGATCATTAGCTATTTGATGTTACTATTTTTGTTTGTGTTCCTTACGTCTTCGTCTGAAAGAACATTTTATTTTCGAGTCAAACAGTTCAAGATTATCGCTTTGGGTACGAGCATACAACAAACACCTTTTTTGTAATAAAAGAAAATAAATTAAATTAAATTAAATTCAAATAACAGTTAAAAATAAAATAAAATAAACTAAGATTAAAAGTAAATAGTTTTCGACAATCGCGCCAAAAACTTGTTGCGTTTTTTATATCGCAAGTGTATGATATCGTAACAAGCAGTATAGTGGAATTTGAGTCGAGATATTGTTCCCACGAAGACTAAACTTCAGTACTTGATCAATTTTTTCTAATGCATATTTGATAAAAGTAAATGAATAATTATAATGTTTGTGATTATTTTTCCTAACTATTTTTAACTAATTGAAAATATAAAAAGATTGCAAACAATTGATGATTGAATATTCAAATATGTAATGAATATTAGGGCATAACAATTTCATCTATTGATCACCTTATTTCTAAATTTAAAGTTTATATCTTAATATAGTGTTCGATCAAGTTCTTCTACTGTATTCAATTTATCCATCTCGAGTTCTTATTGATGTTATTTAACTAATTAAATTTCATATCTTTATGTAAACCAACTTTAGTTAAACGAAACACTAGTTCTAAAAATTCATATTAAGAATGCAATAATTAGTATAGTTATCTCTACACGTTATACTAATTTATCGAATTTTATTATATGGTCTAAATTTCAAACTCAGTACTCGATTCGTAAAAGATTCACATAATCATCAAATTAGTGATCAAGTAATTCAATGCATAAACTCATAGTAAAACCAACACATATAAGAAAAAATCACAGGAATTTTGAATAGAAAAATAAAGGATCACAAGTCGACTACATTGTTTTTCCAAATATGAAAATTAGTTACTCATACTGTAAAAATAAAAACATACAAAAGTAGAACGACATCACCAAAAATTGACGAAATATGAATATTCGACAAAGAAACAGTCGTCAATCCAAAAGTGCTTCATTCTTCTTTGTCTCTTCTTTTTCTTTCTACTTTTCTTTCTTTCTTCTCTCTTTTTTCTTTTCTTTTCTTTCTTCCCGCTGGCAATCATTTTCTTTGACTTTTTCTCTCTTTTTTTTTTTTTTCTCTTCTATTTCTCTCTTCCCCCAAGCCACCGTTTTCCTTCTCCTTTCTTGTGTGCCCTTTATTTTTCTTTTTCTTGTGCATCTCCTCTTCTTATAAGACAATAAAATATCATGATTTAGGGCCTCGAATAATTGTAGAAATTACACTTATAAGATATAATCCTACTCAAATATCATAATATTTGGTGTAAGTTAAAATTGGAGAATCTTAATCCAGTAGTGGTTGTGGCCGAATATAATAGTGAAGTGGCGATAAAGTCAATCCTAGCTTCGTGTTTCATGGAAAAAAAACAATTTCCAGGGAAAGGTTCTGAACTTTCCTTCGATTGGAATGGAGCATATCTGCCCAGTGATAAAAGGTTCTGAACTTTCCTTTGATTGGAATGGAGCATATCTGCCCAAATCCCAATGATAATTTTCATCTTCGGGTAGAAAATGTTTATGATTTTGTGCTAGTGTGCTTCAAGGATGAATAAATTAAGCACTCGACTCCATTACTGAAGAACGTTCTAATTCAACGACATTGAATTTGATACTGAAGTTTATTCTAAGAGTTGTACTAAAATGCTCTTTTGTTCAAGTATGAAACACCATAACAGACGCATTTCTTTCCGGCAGAGGTGGATAACGCTTCATTTTTGTCAAAGTTCAAGCCCACTAAAATGCTTATAGCCGATTCCAGCTCGGAGTGACTCAATTAGTTATAATGTCTGGTTCTGATAGAGTTTCAGTATATTTTGCCATTGATTATGAACTTGCAACTAGGACAAAACCACCGGAGGAGATTGTGAGCAAGTGTAAATATTGTGACTACTATTGGATAAACATTTGGTGCATAGTTTATATTCTGTTAATTGAAAATATGTGCATGATATATGATTTATTAACAAGCAAATAACATATAGAATTCCAACTTACCGCAAATTAAGATACGTTATGAAAAATAAGCAAATGATGAATTATTGACATTTACAAAATGTAGAAATTAGGAGGGGATGAATGAAGCAAAGTATGTGATTCTGCCTCTCAAGATAAAACAGTTTTTCCAAAATTAATGTAGCACAATATTCATTTTGTCATGTGAACCAATCTTGACTATACTCTTTTAGATCGAAAGATGGATATCTAACACGAAAATCGAAAATAATTTGGAAATTATTTTGTCAATATTTGAAATTAATTATATGGAATTGTTTGGAGATACACAACATGAAATTAAAAGGGTCTAATTTATAGATTTCAATATCTTTTCTCAGTGGTCTTATTTTTTTGACACAAATTAATTTTAATCATTGGATTGCACCATTTCAGATTGAGACATGATCTTGTAGTCTAGAACGTATGAAAATTCAAAAAGTCACTGCTCTTGAATTATGCACCTGTTATATGTGAAGAGTTGCACTTAATCATTACACCTATTAAGACTTATTTTAATGTACACGTTATAATCATTATGTACCGTAAATTCCAACAACTCCACTATTGGGAACATTATTAAATAGGTTAATTAGCACAAAACGTCCCTACCTTTGGAGTTAATTTTGAAAATCGTTCATACCTTTCATTTCTTGGCATGTATACCCTTACCTATGACTTTTCGTGCGCTGAACGTCTTTTTCACCATATTTTGACCATTTTACCCTCAATTCAAATAAAACAAAAAGAAAGAAAAGAAAAACTAAAGAATTAATTACGGTTATGCTCCCAATTTTTTTAAAAAGTGCAAATTAGTCCAAAATCCTTATTAAAACATTAAATCATTTCTACAATAAGAACAATTCGCACACCCAAAAGGTGAAATAGTCAACACTATAACCTTCTAATGCAAGGCGCCAATCTTGATATATATTTGTTGTGAACAATTTTATTTATGATCTAAATATAAGTTGTGAAATACTGTACTTCTTAAAGTAAGCATTCAATTCTTATATTATCACAAATAATCATTGATATTCGCATACTAAATATCAAACAAATACAATAACAACAAATAAATATATGACAAAGTTGTTATTTTATCATAGTAAAAATATTATATGGACACACGATCCCAACGTGAACCGAATATAAAATTTGGATAGTTTGGGATAGCATTTTGAATTTATTGTCTAATGCCCAACTAATCTTTGACTAATGGATTAATGAAAAATTTCAGATTGTGCCCTTCGTTTCTGTATGCGTTCTTCATCTCTCTTCATTTCGTAGCCATCTCCTTGTGCCCATCACTTCCTTAAGCTCTTCAATTTTCATAAAACCTATCCTCCTATGTAAAGCATTCGCATTCAAGCTTTCCAATCAATTGTATATTCGTGTTCAAATGTAATGCTCATTTTGTATCTTCAACAACGATCTATGAAGTTTCCTACATCCTTTTTTTTATGTGCGTTTACTATTAGATCGAAGTGGTAATAAAAGTAAAATCAAAACTATTCAAGAGTCGGGTGGACAAGGAATGAACATATTGTTTTGCTGATGTTTATACTTGCTTTTCTACGAGGATTGGACACAAAATATAGCAATTCATTACTGTATGGAGATAAGACAGCGGATGAGTGAGGATTGGCCTCATTGATCCATATGCTAAAATTGTCTCGTCAATAAAGGCAATAATTAATTGTCCAGATATTTTTTTAAAAAATCAATTAATTATGTAAAAAGAGTTGCCACGTTAGTTAGTCTTAAGAAGATCGTGCTGGTAGTCGGTCAAAACAATTTGTCAATATGTGTTAACAAGTAGTAATTTTTTATGGTAAATTTATTTATTCTCACAGAAAGTATACATTCGCATGGTTCCAACTTTCTTGACAAACAAAAGTGATTCTCTCCGTATATAAGAGCTGGGTCAGATGACATCTTGGTCTAGCAATTTCTTTGAGTTTAGTTCTTTGAGTTTATATCTTTATGAGTTTGTTTTATGACTAACATTTGCTTATCATTAAGCACATCGAGTTAGACGTTCACTTTGTCAGAGACAAAGTACTGAGAAAGAGTTAGATTCATTATGTACCATCTTCAGACCAAACTGCTGATTTATTGACAAAACCTCTAGCTCATTCAAGGTTCCTGTTTCTTAGAGACAAGTTGGGAGCAACCATTCATCAGTGCTGTGCATTTCCTTTATTTTAGGAGTGGAAGCATAATTCTGTTAGACAGCTGATGCATAGGTGGTAAGAGAAGAATTTTATTTTGTATGGCTTCCCCGTGTAGTCTCTTATAAAAGGTGTATCCAAGAGCAAAATAATTGAGCAGAAAACTAATAGTGAAATACCTTTCTTTCTCACTGCTACAAAATATACACACACAGTATAGGAAGAGGAAAAAATAAAAATAAAAATAAAAATTGAAGTCTCTTTAATATGCAACAAATCGAGCAGGTCACCAAGTTGCGAGTCACCGTTATGATTTATGTGAAATAGCCAGTGGGTTGTGGATGGTCCAACTGTTAAGCGGCCAAATTGTTTATAATCGGACTGGTTGGATGCTAGGGTCACCCGTCCATTTGTTACCCAGATTGAAGCTCATCATGCACGTTTTGATCTTGTGGAAGAATCTGACATAGTTGGGGAAATGCAGCACTTGCTTGTCATTTTATAGAAAACTCAGCCATCTTCAATGGATTTCTGCGTGACCTAGAAATCACTGTACAAGTTGCATCTATCTGCCTTCATTGCCGACTGGTTGAACTCGGCACCACCCGTTGAAAATAAATTGATCAAAGATGGACACGACTTCTTCGGGATTGGGATGATATGACAGGATTCTAATAATAAAATGACAGCAACTACCAATATTCTAATCCTGGTACTATTTCTCCTCCATATGCCGTCGGGCAATCATGGAGGGATTCGAGTAAATAATTCAATTATCTCCGCCAACTGTCCCTCATTACCAAAAAAGTGGGACCTTTATATCACGCCGACTGTCTTTATCTAAATCTATTTCCACGTCACTTTCTTGAGCTCGTTTAAGAAAATCCCATGCTTCAACTCTTAACACACTAAAACAAAAATCTAAATTTCCAAAAAAAAAAAAAGAAAAATAGGAAGTTGGCTAGTGATCGATTGTGTAAATATCGTAACTGAGGTAAAATTCAACCTTCTACTCGTCAAAGGGTGAATAGCAGCTTTGATGGTTGATAGTGTAGGTTTAAAGATCCCCATTATTCAACACCAAGCAAATAGTATAGCTCACTCGCACGACATTTGCTTGCTTCATTTCCTATTGGATTAAAGATCCCATTAATTGTGAAAATGCCAAAATAATTTTATAAATTAATTGCAGGGTTGACCTATTTATGTCCAATGAGAAGGAAAAAGTAATCAATGAATGCAAGATAGTGAACTTTACATTGACAAGTTGGTAACAATCATGCCATAATATTTTTACGATAGTGAATTTTGACTGACAACATTTGGCGTGATCACCATTGAAAGATAGGAAAACAAAAAAGAAGAAGAGAGAAATAAAGACCAATCATGTTAGGTCACATCAACGTCGATATCAATTATGTTAAAATTTTCCTGTGAACTTTATTGAAGTCGGTAAAATCCGTTCTGCAAAACCCTGACAGAAACTCCAATAGCAGCAGCGACTGAGTGAGTTGATCCAGAACACTTCCCACGGTTTCCCTCTCTACTCAGAATCTCCAATTGCATGTTCTGATACTAGTAATCTTGTGAAAGAATCTGATAGTTTGGGAAATGCAGCACTTGCTTATTATTTGATGGTATTGCTGGAGATAGAAACTCAACCATCTTCAATGGATTTCTGCTAGAAATCACTGTACATGGTGTAACTGCCGAGTTCAAACGGGTGCGATTATATCAGATCAGATGAACTCGGCACCACTTGTTGAGAATTAATTGAAGCTGCAGTCAGAGATGAACACGACTTCTTTGGAATTAGGATGATATGACAGGATTCTTGTAAAAAAATAGTAGTTGCTACTTGATGATCGTGTCTACAAGTGGTACTATTTCTTCATATGCGGTCGACTATAAGGCAATCATGGAGGGACTTGAATAAAAAATTCAATTAGGCCGTCTTCTGTCCTCCACTATCAAAAGACGTTGAGATGTTTTTATCTCATCTACTCCCCTTACTTAAAGTTACTTTCAAGTCACTTTCTTGAACTCGTTAAAGAAAATCCCAAGCTCCATGTCCAACGGTCCAAAAAATAAATAAATAAATTTTCAATGAAAAGAGAGTTGGCTAGTGATTGATTGCATAAATATCGCAACTGAGGTATACAATCCAACGTTCCACTCATTAAAGGGTGCAATCCTAGACTGAATAGGAGCTTTGATGATCGGTAGTCTGAATTTAAAGATTCCCATTATTCAACGCAAGCGAATGTTGTTGCTCATTCTCACAATGTTTGCTTGCTTCGTTTCATAAGTTAGCCCCTGTTTGACAACTATTAAAATTGAAAAATGAGATTTTGAAAAATGATTTTTATTTTTAGAATGTATGATTAAAAACTAGAAAAAATTTGAATTTACGCGTAAAATATTTTATTGTGAGAATATGTGATTGAAAATGAGTTTGAGAGAATTTTATTTTTATGGTTGTTAAACAGGAGTTTAGTTTGGTTTTGGTCGAAAATATTTTGATGGAATAAAACTCTTGTGCTCCTTTCTTTTAATTGATGCTATGTGACATAATTGGTAAACTATGATCATCAAGTGAAGACAAATGTCTGACAATCCCTATGCTAGTCTGACTACCATTATGGTAGACCGAATCACTATGCTAGTCTGACGGTCGCTATGGTAGACCGACTACCATTATGCTAGCTCGACTATTGTTGTGTTAGACTGACTACTTCAATGATCGATCTACTATCACGACTCCCATCTGCCTAAACATCCTTCCAATTGATTGATAACCTCCGACGGTTATTGCTAATCCCTTCAACCACTTAGTGGGTAAAATTTGACCATTCATTAAGTTGGTGAGAATCGCCTAGTAAGCTGACATGTTATACCAGCCGTTTGGTCAATAACTGCTTAACGGTTACATGATACTAAGCATCTATAAATACCCCCAAAGACGTGCTAGGTATAGAAATCTTCTTTTTCACAATAAGTTTTTGACATTCTATCATTTTCTTTAAGTCATTTTTATAAAAATTCAATTACTAATTCTCATGTTGGAGGTACAATGGAGAGAAAATCCCAACCTATTCTTGCAATTGTTTCATTATTCATCGGAGTAGTAGAAGTCGCTTTGCGACTTTCATAGCAGAGCAAGACGACTTCTACTACTCTGATGAATAATTAAAGGTGTTTCTTCCACTGATTCCCTGGGTCGTGTGATACGCCCATGGTACGTTAGGTAACTCGATTGCCAATAGTCCTTTCTTTTTTTCCAATCTTCTTTTCAAATCCCTTAATATTGTCCGGTTCATTACTTTGGCTTGCCTATTCAAATGTGGGTGAGCGACATAAATGAGTATGTGGTCTATGTGATAACTCGCTAAAAAAGCTTTTAAACTATGGTTGTCAAACTGTCTTTTGGAATGTAGGTCGTTGTTTTAGTTGAAATCCTAAGTGAAACTAGAAAGATGGGTGTGGTGTCATGCAACTCGATATCACAGTTATCAACGCAAAACTCGACCTACTTGAAGAGGTGAGAGAGAGGGCAATTGTGAAGATGGTAGCATACAAGCGAAGACTGTTGAGTACTTTATTCAAGGGGTAAGGTCAAGGGTTTTTCAGCTGAGAGATCTTGTACTAAGGGAGGCGGAAGCAGCTAGGCATCCCCGTCTAAGCTCTAGGAAAGACTGTACAAAGTAGTTCGTAACCTTGGAAAGGTAGCTACAATCTTAAAGATTTAAAGGAGAAATCATTAGGAAGGCCATGGAATGCCGAGCATCTCAAGTACTATCAATAGGCCTTCGAGCAAAAGTTTACATGATGTTTTTATTTTAAGTCGCTAGGATTTTTATTGAATTCCCTAATGTAATGTCTACTACTTGTCTTATCTTATTGTAATTATTGGCATTGTTCAATAAAAAGTCTGGATGGTGGCAGATGATAAGCGCACTAAAGAAGGGCCAACCTAACTTGGACGTCTTGACCCAGTCCTCAAATCTAGGCAAGCTTTATGTTAAGGTACGAACATGATTTATAATCGATTGAATCGCGATATTCAAGCTTCTCCCAATACATGAAAGTCGTGGAGAGGTTAGGCAGTGGGAAACAAAATAAAAAATTGGTTATAAGCTCAAAATCGATTTACGATCCTAGAAGTGAGCTTTCAAAACCAAAAAATTGATTAAGGCTCAAAATCACTAGAATCGCACTCATCACTTCAAAATAGCCCCTTAAGCAGTGAGTAACAAAACCAAAGGTTGGTTATAAGCTCAAAATCGCCCTACGATCTTAGTAGTGAGCTTTTAAAACCAAAAAACTGAAATCACTAGGATCGTACTCAGTACATCAAAATTGCCCAAGGGTTTGCGCGGTGTGCAACAAAACCAATAAATTGTTATAAGCTAAAAATTGCCATATGGCCCTAGTGGTGAGCAACAAAACCAAAAGTTGGTTAAAACTCAAAATCACTATAATTGTACTCAGTACATCAAAATTGTTCAAGGGGCTAAGTGGTAAGCAATAACATCAAATTTTGGTTAAAGTTCAAGAATTATCAATTGAAATAGAAGAACTAAAATTTGCTAACCAAAATCAAAATTGCATTGACCTCAAGCAATCGACCGTATACGTTGAGAGCATAGCTTACATAGTCAACCGTCCACACATCAATCCCTATGCGGTCGAACAGAATGAAGGATTTAAGAGAAAACTTCCTAACTTTAACATCTTTGTCGATAGTTTTTATATGCTAATATGATGTTAGTCTAACCCAACAAAAAGAGGCATAAAATCAAATGTACGTCGTACACAAATACTTTCTAAAAAAGAATCAGTCATAATAGATACAAAATATGGGATCCTATCCATATCTTGGGAACACGATAAACTACTAGTCAATCTAATGACAAAAAGAAATAACAATGAAAAGTACAAGTAATTGAATAATGATATATTAGATCACTCAAGATTTGAGGTCCTTTCATCCTCTCTTCATGGTGCGCTTGTATATCCAAATATCTTAATCTACTTACTTTCATTTTCCTTCTCTCCACGCTACACCGAAAATTAGTTGTTGCCCGAAGGGTCAATAGATGGATGTTCGACAGTCACCCACTCCTTGGTTAGGGAGACTGAGACCACCATCATTTTTGTCATGTATGCATTCATGCCACTAACATACTCCAAAGAAACCTTGTCGGTCTCTACGACATCATCTATACATGGGCTAGAGATGAGCGTAGTTTATCAATCTCCCTTTGTTGCTCGCTGACTCGGGACTCCATCTCCTTACTAAGAACTTCTGAGGCATCGAGAGACTTCTTTAAAGCTGGGCTTTTCTTCTTAAAGTTGCCCGCTTCCTTGCTTTTGTCCTCTTTGCGAGTCTTCATTTCCGCTGTTTGAAAGCGAATCACCCCAACAAGTGAAGCTTGTATGGTCAAAACCTGGTAGATAAAAAAGTGGAATACAATTTTCACACAAATTCAAATCTATAAACATAAACAAAAATGACGAAGTAGAGTGAGAATAATACCCTTCTATTATAGACTACCAAGACCCTCTCTACACCATCAACTTCACTCCTAGACAAACTTCTAGCATGATCAGGTATGATGCAAGCCTTATCCATATCAACGTCAAGCTCACCCCGAGTTGGATGAAATCTAAAATTCGAGAGTGGAGAATATTCGCTTCGGACTAATCTCGTTACAACTCGAGCCATCCCCTCCAACCTCAGGCGGTGGGTCGACTTCCATGGGCTCATCCAATAACTATAAATGTCTTTTGCCAATGCACTTCCCTTTTCCCTTGTTCATGCCTTTTTTTAGGGGGACAAGAGCAAAACCCCATCGTTCTTTGGCTTTGGTTCAGGTAGTGAGCTCAAAACTCCCACCGAGTCGAAGTCTATACTTGCATACATACAGTAAATCTTATTAGGAACAAAAAATAATAAGTGAAGATACACACAAGTTTTAAAGTAAAAACAATAAATGAGGGCCTACCAATGAGTCGATCGACCCCTAACATCAAAATCTTCCTCATGGTTAAAACTTGAGATAGAATGGGTGTAAGAGGTGGTAGGCTAGTCAATTGTTGTATTTAGGAGTTCAAGAGGGGAGTAAGTTCAACAAGATTATTGAAAAAGTGAAATTGAGGGTCTCTCCAATAAGTATTGAATGGAAATTGGCCTTTAGAAGGCCGAATGAAGAAAAATCGAGACTTCCACTTATTATTGGAATTTCTGTAATTAGTAATATGAAGAGGAACCCTTATAGTGAAGTAGACAAAAGCGTTATATTGGAGTAGGTTGTGTAATTCAAATACGCATCTAAAGAGGTTTCCATGCACTGGGATTTATATGGCTAGGAGTAAGATGATATTCACTAAAAATTGAAATAAAGAAAGGATGGAGAGGAAACCTCAAACCCCAATCCATACAATCTTTATACATAGTAATCTTGAGGGAATATGACCTTGAAAGCTCTTGTTTGGACCTAGGGGCTCTATATATATATAATCCCCGGAACGAATATACTTATCAANATATATATATATATATATATATATATATATATATATATGAACATTCTCTTGTGATATTGAAGAGTAAGGGTGCTACCTCTTATCGATAGTTATCCCAAAGAGGTAGAGGGTTAGTGATGCTATGTAACATAATTGGTAAACTACGATGGCCATCAAGTGAAGGTAATTGCCGAACTATCATTGTGTTAGTCTGACTCCAATATGGTAGACTGACTACCACTACGCTAGCCTGATTGTCGCTAGACTGACTACCACTACGCTAGCCTGATTGTCACTATGCTATCTTGACTATCGCTATGCTAGCTTGACTGTCACTATCGTAGACCGACTACCACTATGCTAGCCCGATTATCATTGTGCTAAACTGACTACCTCGATGATCGATTGACTACAATGAATGCCAACCGCCTGAACATTCTTTTAGTTGATTGATAACCGCTTAGTGGTGGAATTTGACCATTCAGTAGTTGATGAGAACCGCCTAGCAAGTGGACGTGTTACACCGAACACGTGGACAATAACCACTTAACGGTTACATGACACTAAGCATTTATAAATACTCCAAAGACTTGTCCAGTATGTGGATCTTCTTTTTTTCACAATAATTTTCTGACGTTTTCTTGTTTTCTTCAAGTCATTTTCATAAAAACATAATCATTAATTCTCACGTCAAAGGTACAATAGGGGAGACAACCCCCAACATCTTCTTGCAAGTGTTTCATTATTCATCGAAATAGCAGAAGCTGCCTTACTCCGTTAAGGAGTCCAAAGGTCGTTTCTTTATTATTTAATTAATTAATTTATATTATTTTTAATTAACAGACTTTATATATCGATTGGATTAAAGATTCCCATGAATTTGAAAATGCCAAAATGAATTTTATAAATTAATCACAGGGTTCACCTATTTTATGTCCAATGAGAAGGAAAAAGTAATCAATTAATGCAAATTCTGATTTGCCAAACAAGCCGCAAACGATAGTGAACTTTACCGGGACAAGTTGGTAAAACCAGTTCTGCAAAACCATGACAGAATCTCCAATAGCAGCGGCGACTGAGTGAGTGAGTTGATCCAGCACACTTGCCGAAACGGTTACCCTCTCTACTCAGTGCTCCCTCGTATCTCAACCCAAACTCTGCATCGTAACAACCCCAAATTCTGTCCTAACTCCTCATCAAACTATCACCTTCTTTAAGCTAATTTTCCTTGTCCCAACCAATCCATTTCGCATCGCGGTCGCCATCGGCATCGCTATCTTCATCACCGTCGCCATCAATTTCTGGGTTCTAATGATGATCCAGGAAACGGAGAGGAACAGAGGAAAACAGAATAGACCATTACAACATGGGCCGGGGTTAGGGAGGCCGGCCAGAGTGAGGTTACGCACACTGTTCCGAGTGGCGTCGGTGGCATGTGGAATTCAATTCGGATGGGCTCTACAGTTGTCCCTTTTAACCCCTTATGTTCAGGAACTGGGAATCCCGCACGCATGGTCCAGTATTATTTGGCTCTGCGGTCCTCTATCGGGACTTCTGGTTCAGCCCTTAGTGGGTCTTACGAGCGACCGCTGCACCAGCAAACTTGGACGCCGCCGCCCCTTCATCATCGGCGGCGCCACCTCCATAGTTGTTTCTGTTCTCATTATCGGCTTTTCTGCCGACATCGGATGGGTGCTTGGGGATAGGGGTGACAAGAAGACTCGTACCGTGGTGGTGTATGTCTTTGGGTTCTGGCTTCTTGATGTGGCTAATAATATGACTCAAGGCCCCTGTCGTGCCCTGCTCGCTGATCTCACTGGTAAATTTATACTATAAAGATGTTTTTACACAATTATATACAAATTTTGAATTAAAATTGTTTGATTCATAGATCGTAATCATAGCCAACTCAGATTTATGCCTATTATCTACTAGTTTGTGTTTCTTAATTTGTTGGAGAAACCGTTAAACGGTCACCTAACTTTGAGATATAAGAAGACCGAACATGTTCAAGTTACTTGCTTGTTCACCCCGGCGGCATTCATCGTCTTCAACTGTTCCTCATAGACTGGGTCGGGAAGTACCATGTCACTCATTTTTAATTTCTCGTAAAAATGTCACACAACTTTATGTTTTGTAACTTTTGTTCAAGTTGGTTATTTGGTTTCTCTCCGCTACTAATCTGAACAAAAAATTGTTTGGAAACCTATTTTCTGTATGACCTGGTTCAATTTATTTGTTTTGTATTTTGTTCTATTTTACTTTTTGTTTGTGTTTCTTATGTTGATGGGAAATGGATATCAGCTTCATGTGGGGAAGGGAAAATTTTTGGAGCTGGCTTGATTTTTAACGTGTGTGTGTGTGTGTTTTTTTTAAAGGGAAAATAGCAGGAGATGTCCCTATCATTTGACATGTGTTGCACTTTGGTCCTCAATCTTCAAGATTAATTATTTACATTGCTAACCTTCTATTTTAGTAGCACTTAAGTCTCTAATAGACAACAGAAAACTAGTAAAACTTTCATTTAGCCTGTTTGGAAAATGAAAATCTAGAAAAAATAATGGAGTCATGTTTGGAATATGATTGAAAGACAAAAATGTATGGAAAGTGCGGCAAGAGGAAATGGATTCTTTTATGGTTCGTCTTATCATTTAAGCTTCTTACAGTTGAATGCAATTGGGAGATAAGAAGGGAATTCAAATGTAGAAGTAGACATTTCACTCTTATGTTACATCATATTTTGCATCCATTCTTATGCGTCCTCCCTCTACATTCGTAAGTCTGTAATTCTTTTATTTTCAACTCCAGTCATCATAACGGAGTAAAAAGTTCTAAAACAGAGAACTGAAAAATGAAGACTCACGTTAAGAATTTTTTGTTAGTCTCTGAAAAAATTGAAGTAAAATAAGCCTTCTTGATGGAGGATGAAAGAACTAATAGGGGAGCAGGCCTGATTCTCTATACCGCTTAACAAAAATGTAGGATAACCTCAACAAATAAATCAATATTCTTCCCTGAAAAAGCTTATTAGAATAAATTTAATGACTTTATTTTTTTGCAAAAATATTGAATTTTTGAAAATTACTTTATGAACTAACCTTCAAAAGTTTGACCATTGTCATTTTCATTGTATTGTATTAGGTAAGGATCACAGGAGAACTCGAGTAGCAAATGCGTACTTTTCCCTATTTATGGCTGTTGGTAATGTCCTTGGATATGCCACTGGAACTTACAGCAACTGGTTCAAGATTTTTCCTTTCACCGTCACTCCTGCCTGCAGTGTTAACTGTGCTAATCTCAAGGCTGCATTCATTCTTGATATTATTTTTATTATCATAACTACATGTATAAGCTTAACTGCAGCCCATGAGCAGTCCTTAAATGTAAACAACAATTCCCCTAATTTTGGCGAAGGAGGGTCCCAGAATTCTTCTCAAGAGAATGAAGCTTTTTTATGGGAGTTGTTTGGGACTTTTAGGTATCTACCAGGTACTGTTTGGACAATCCTGCTTGTAACTTCTCTGACTTGGATTGGCTGGTTTCCATTTACTCTTTACGATACTGACTGGATGGGTCGTGAAATATATGGTGGTAAGCCAAATGAAGGGGAAAATTATAGCATTGGAGTTAGAATGGGTTCATTGGGCCTAATGTTGAACTCAGTGATGCTTGGGATTACTTCAGTGTTTATGGAGAAGCTCTGTCGCAAGTGGGGAGCTGGTTTTACATGGGGACTTTCAAATATTATCATGTCTCTATGCTTTATAACAATGCTTATAGTTGCTGCAATCAGGAGTAAAATGAATATTCTTAACAATCTTCCTCCGGATGGTGTTGTCATTGCTGCACTAGTAGCATTCGCAGTTCTTGGCATTCCATTATCTGTAAGTTGCTTAATTCATTGCTGAAATTGTTAAGAAATATTCTCTTTGTTATCACAATCATTATGCTGATATATTGAAAGAATTATGTGCAGGGTAATTGTACCCTTTCCATCTTACTATGCATGTGAAGCATCACTTATTGAGATTGACTCGTTGATAATTTCTAGGAACTTCATCTACCTGAAAGTGAATTAACTTATTACCTCGCTCCCCTCTACCCGTCAGTATCTTATAGAAAGTGAAATCTGAACTGGGCTTTACTATGTAATATTGGCGTGGAAGATATCTCAGATGACCGTTCCAAACTATTCTAAGCCTTTATTTGTGGAGACTGGGTAGAGGCTGCTAATGCTGACTTTTTTGTTCGAGTGCTGTTTTAATGATTCTCAGTCTCTAATGGTCCTCATTGTATTCAACTTCGGTTTGCAGATAACCTATAGTGTTCCATATGCCTTGGTAGCTGCACGTATTGAAGCTTTAGGCCTGGGTCAAGGTTGGTTGGGATGTGTATCTTTTTGTGTATAAATGGTAGCATGGAGGTTAAGTGCTTTGATTTATTACCTTAACCTTGCAGGATTGTCCATGGGGGTTTTGAATCTGGCAATTGTGATTCCACAGGTATAACCTGTTCTTGTTTATTTTATTATGTATACTTCACTTTGTTTGGATTCAATTTTTCACGGCCTGCCACCCTCTGTTGTCTGTGGCATTGCTACACCTACTTAACACAATATGTAAAGATAGACAACCCACTAAAATCTGTGGAACTTTTCCATAAACTTCTCTCAAATATAATAATACTCTTTTACTGAGAAACTAAGTGGGAAACTTATCAAAGCCAATATTTCAACTGTGAAACTAGCTGGTTTAGCTTTGTATCATTCAAGGCAGTGATGGTCTTGATTATTTTTTTTTGGTTGAGAAAATATAAAATATGACTGTCGTTCGTTGTTTGTTGAATACTTGTTAAAGCTATCAAACTAAATAAATTTTAATGAATTGATTGGTTCACCTCTATGCAATCCCCCTTTGATGTTTGTAGAATTGGCACCACGGGATCCACAGGATTGACTGCTTTATTGACCCCGAAAAATAGATGCTCTCTACAGGGCTGATCGGGATTGACTTTTATGCTTATAAATTATTGATATTATGTATTCACAATGATACTTCATCTATAATATAATACAAAAATTGAACTTCATTCTTTTAGAAATCACAAGCAGGAATGAAATTTGTATGTTGATTCTCAAACTAAATTGTTTAATGAAATTACTTTATTACTAATAAATCCGATAAAAATTGAGTTTTACCAAATACTTTGTATTCTATTCACGACTCGTTGAGCAAAAATGGGTTGTATATAAATAGTGGTTCTGAAACGTATCTTGAGGACATGTTAAATTCTTGTGGCGTCATTATTAATATATAAACCAAGATTGTGAGAGATACATGCCCATTGGAGATGTCATGTGATTGCATTAAGGTATCTAAAGACATGATGATGTAGATCCTTGAGGTATTATTAGAAGACTATTTATGGAAGACTTGCTATGAAATAAAATATATTTTACAATTATATAGATAGATTTTCCTTACCATTCTTATTATTAAGCAGTTTCCATAGTTCGTTAGGAATTTTTAGTACGAGTAAGAGTGGTAATGCAATGTGATACTTAAGGCTTGATTATTTAACAAATAAGAATTATTTCCCTCTAATTCCCGCTCTCGTTTCTTCCCTCCCTCCTATTCTCTCCCCTCCTATTCTCTTCCCTCTTTTCTATTCTCTTCTTCCCCACTTTTCCCTTTCTTCTACTATTCTAGTTCTAGTCACAATTGTTTTCCGTCACAATGATCTAATAGAGCACTTCATCGAGTGGTTGGATCGTTGTCTCGTACCATAAACATGGGTGCATGTTCAGCAGCATCAACAATGAGAAATATAGTGACTCACATGCAGTGTGAACAATGAAAGTTGTGTGCCACAGTAAGTGGCTACACTCCAATTTTAGCTTGACACATGTATACCATGGATCCTAATTTCTAGGGTATATATATACTACGCAGAGTGCATCACCAGAATTTGTTACATATTTCCACATGAAGAAAAGTGATATTTGTAATGACATGTTCTGAATTAACAAATAGAATTGCTCTGTTTGACTAGTAAAGGCGTGTTTATGGTTTTGTTAAAAGGTAATTTTTCCCTTACGATATTTTTCTAGACTTCATCAGCAGTTGTACACCAGCAATTCTTCTCCTATGATTGCTGATCTTGATCTTCAATCTTCATGTAAAAGCATGATTATGTTGTGGGATACTGCAATAACCAAATATTAGAAGCCTTTTAATGCTTACTTCTCATTTAAAAAATTTGTTTTGGCCATTAGATGACAAAGCTTTGCTTATTGGAAACAGGTTATCGTGTCCCTTGGATCTGGGCCATTGGATCAATTATTTGGTGGTGGCAATTCACCAGCTTTAGTTGTGGCAGCAATTTCCTCTTTTGCTGGGGGGCTTATAGCCATCTTGGCTATTCCAAGAACAAGGGTTGAAAGATCCAGGATCCAGCATTGAGGTATTGAGTACAATATAACTCATAAGAAAAGTTTGGACAGATTTGTTCTTTAAGTGATCCAATGAATTTGATTGAAATTTTAAATTGAAATTCCTAAGTTTACTTGAGAAAAAGAGAAGAAACAATCAAATCTCTCATGCTGCTTAAACCTTATCACATCTTTATCTTGCCGGTTTAGATTTCTTTATCAAGTTTCATGTGAAAAATGTACTCTACATGGAAAATAAAAAAATGCACTCTACATGAAAAATGAAGATCAACTATATCATAAATTTTCTGAAGAGTTATAAGAGTGTCAATATAATTGAACTGCTACAGAAATTATGCAGTTCGAATACATGAAATCTTTTCTCAGCCAGGACAGGAACATGGATTGTTGAACTATTAAAAATTGTTCACTTCCTGCAAATAGTTTGAGGTGACCTTTAGCTCCTGAATGAATCACTAAGCAGTCGGTTTCCTTCCATGTAGTAACCAATAGTTTTGTCTTTGTGGAATATGATAATTGATTTTATTTGACAATGTTTCTTGTAAATAATTGTCATAGATGTGGTTTTCTTACCTATATGATTCAATCGAATTAATTATAAGATATTTTGTACGAATTTTCTTTTTGGACTTTAACTGTGTCAAGTCTTCTTTCAGTGTTCTTATATGAATGCGTAAAATTCTTTCAAACAATATTTTCTCTCTTATTTGTAATGCAAATAAATCTTAAGGAAATAATTTAAAGATAAAGCTCTCTGTACAGTAGTTAAAATCTATGGAACTTAAAAGAGGTTTTGTCACTAATTCCTGGTAACAGGTTTTAATGTCTTCATGAGGGATCAGTTTTATGGTACTGCTAAATTCCTGGCACTGGCTGGCTGGCAATTCTTACTTACAATCTAAAGCTTTACCTGTGGAATCGAGTTTCCTACTATTCTGAAGATAATAATTAGATCCAGGGGCCACTCAGAGGTACTCTTGTTCGTTGGTATTTAACTAGTGCTGCCCCGTGCATTGCACGTGATGTTGTAGAATTTATGCTTGTAATAGTGGTGGTTGAGTATGACTATAAATTACGGAAGTTTGTTTTTATCTTAGTACTGTTGCCACCATTCGTATGTGATGATGTGAAACCAAAGTACGAATCTTCTACTGTGTAATGTAAACTCGCCGCCTTTTACTTGCATGGAATTGACGATTCATTGTTCCATTTTGATCCTAGACCTTGAAAGCAGGGATTTCAGTGCCAAGGAGTTCGAAAAGACGCTTATTTTTTATGCTGATGGCTTTGCTCTTGCATAGTTAGCCTATTCTACTGGTAAACAACATAGGATGTCATTGTTTCTATTATTAGCACGAATTGACTAGATGTTGAATTGAATTATGAATCTTTTCATTCTGCACATATTTAGGCAAATATTTGTTTTCAAAGTGCTTAGTACGCACTAACAAATAATCAGAATAAATAAAAAATTAGAATAATGTATTGCAGCATGTCGGGGCTATTAGTAAATGCTATGTTTTGCAGGAATTTTAGATTTAGCCCCCGGTTTTTTTTTTTTTGTAGAAATTAAAATTTAGATTTTAATCTAAGTTAAATTCACAATTAATTTTGAAAAATGCGTAGTTCGACCCTAACAATACCTAAAAGG